>JBAJNP010000163.1:107926-127075 GCA_036877545.1 Yasuhikotakia modesta | reverse complement strand
CCAGGATCTCCTGTTTACTAGACAGGCGCTTTAACCAACTAAGCCACGGCGCCACGTGCGTAAATTGCGTACGACGGGACTTTTGCGGAAATCATCGCGTATCATGTGCTTTATATAGTCATTAAAATTAAAATTTTTTTCGACATTCATTCTTTTCTTTTCCTCCTTAGAAACCTCGTCGATTTTTGCTGTTACAATGAGCAATGAAGTTTTCAAATGTGCCAAGTTTAAGGAAAAAAACTACAATTTAATTTTCCTCATTAATGTAAATGCATTTGTAAGCTAAACATGACATAGATCCCTTAATTTCTTAAGTTTATTACTTATATACATATATATATATATACATACATATACATATATATATATATATATACATATATATATATATATACATATACATATATGTGTAGTTGGTGTTTAGGAGAGGACAAAAATGGGCCAGGGTCAAAAACCAAACTCTGTAACACTTCTAATCTGTTTACTTTAAAGTGTTTTTGTTATACCTGGTTACAAGCATTACAACTTTGTATAAAAACGTGACCTATAAGCAATGAAAAATACCCACAAGAAAGCTCCTTTCTCAACATAGCATAAAATTCTGCTGCGTTGCTCTCCTGTCAGATATGGTGGACTTAAGGTCACAGCACATGTCTTCCTAATGGATCCTCTTACAAGGATAAACCCACAAGATAAGACGCTGATATCTAAAGAAAGGTGTCGCTGAGACACGTTAAACCCAAACAATGAAACACATCATTTTATGATAAATTACCTCCAACATTCACTTGGAAAATTGTCTGTTTGACAGTATGAACATTTATTTTTGGAAATTAATTACAAAGTCTCCAAATACCAGTGAACCATCAGATAATGGTAAACATGTTAGCATACTGATTATACCTCTTTCAAGAACAAGTTACAGGGCTATGGGTAAATATTATAGTGGAATAATTGTGTTATTCTGCTAAAGGATAACAGGACAAGGTTAAAATCTACTGCAGACGCATCTGTCCATCTCATTACAACTCGACCCTCACAAAGAACAGTTTGTACATGACATTCGCATGGATTTTAGACATAAACAAAATGATTGACTCACAAGACTGATACATAAGGTCTAAACAGTTAGTGCTTGAGGAAATTCAAACGAACCAGGAACTCCGAAATAGAATGGGGTTGAAAGTAAAAAAAGACTAAGCAAAACTTGCCAAACTTAAATAGTGACAAACACTTTCCCTTAGGTTAATCCATCTTAACCAATAATAACTGATTTAATACTCAGAACAACGTGTGATGGAACGGTTGTTATTGTTTAAATAAACAAATGCATATGTGCTTTAGCCCTTTTGCTTGAGAAACAAAAAGAGAGTGAGACATACACAAAAATGCAGCTACTTACGTTATACAGATTAAATTATGGCAAGGGTCTGCCATTTAAATAAATACATTTAAAGCATTAGCATAACCAATAAGAGAGTGGACAACTACATGTCCCCTAATCTCTACCCACCTCTTTCTCTCTTTGCAATCAACTGTGGAGGATATTATCGCTCTACAATGTTATTATAGAGCGATAATATATGCCCTTATATGAGTGCAATGCTTGTCAACATTATCATTAGAAGWACATTTATTACAATCATAGTCATCATCAAAATCCACTACATTACTCAGCACAAATGCATTCTTAGGTTAGTAAATGTGAAAGAAAAAATGCAAGGAACTTTTCATATTTTTATGAGTTGTACAACCTTTACTTCATTAGTTTCCATTTCGCTTTTTCAAAATGCTTCTTTACACAGCAGACAAGTCTGATTTCTTTTGTGGAGTATGTATGCATAAAACACGACTTCCCCTGAAACGCCAGGAAAAAGGGACAGAGTGAAACATCACAGAAGTCAGTGAGGTAAAACATGAGGAATATTATGTGCTCTACAGGATAATGATTACAGTGCATTGAGTTAAACTCATGACCAAAAAAGGTATTTGTATTTATTGGTATGAGAATGGCAGTTCTGAAAATGTTCTAACTGACCAACAGAACTGACCAAATAACAAACCTTCCTTTCTACAATGAAAGCCTAAAAAGGAGTTTTTTCTTAAATATGCACTGGCCTACAGTTTAAAAGCTTCAAAAGTATTTCTATTGTCTTCCACGCCTGTAAACGTTTTCTCCTAAAGCGTCTAGAAGTTACAAAAACAGCCTCAGCTGCAGCGTCTCACGTGTTCAAGAACATATTCTGGAAAGTGCAAACTACACACTTGTAGTCCGTCCAGTTTGCAAGGCATTCTGGGATACTCATCCTCTTTCCATTTATTCTCCTCAGGGTCAAAAGTGAGGATAGAGTCGCTGTAATGACCGTTGTAGCAAAGTCCTCCCAGCACCATGATCTGTTTGTCTAACACTGCCACTCCATGTCCACTGCGTCCTATAGGCATAGAAGCAAGAATAGTCCACTCATCTGTCTCAGGATCATATACTTCTGTTGAAGGGCAGCCCTGGGATTCAAATGAGGCACGCAGTATCACACATACCCCACCAAACACATACAGCTTTCCATTGTGAGAGATCATCTTATGGAAGCAACGTGCGTAATTCATCTTTGATTTGTTTTCCCAGCAGCTGGTGAGGACGGGTGTGCGGCGGGTTCGGTGTTCTGAAGTTCCTTCCCGCCCCGGATCAAAGACACATACTTGTTTGGAGGTGGAAGAAGAGGTGATGCCACCGGTGATATAAAGCTTCCCATTAAGTACCGTGCCTTCATGGCCATACTTGTTTACAGGGTAAGGGTCTACAAACTCCCACTTGTCCTCAACGATGTCATAACGTTCCGTAGAATAAAACGTCTCATCTCGAGTGCGGCCTGCAACAGCGTAAATATTCCTCCCAATGACACCAACAGCGAATTCCGATCTCGGCACAGACATGTCAGCCATGCGAAGCCAGGAGTTCTGTCTGGGATCATACCGGTAAACTTTGGAAGAAGCGTGAAACTCCCCATCTGGGCCCAGTTCTTCACCACCCAAAAGGAAAGCAAAATTGTTGACGATAGCCAGGCAGTCAGGGCGGAGTGGGACCTGTGGGCCTTCCAGTTCCCACCACACTTTGGGCCGATGCAGGAGGAGGATCTTACTGTTGACCATGCTGTGGCCGATCATCCCACGAAACACTGCAGTCTGGGGTCTCACTGATCTGATGCGGTTGGATTTGGCGTCAGTCAATGGTTGTTCATTCACCTGATGAAAGTAGCTGAGCGCCTGATCAACTTCCAGTCTTAGTTGTCGAGAATAACGATAGAACTCTGATGTCTTTACCTAGAAGGCAAACCAAGAAACATTAATATACTGCGCATACCACCAAACAAAATCAGTTGCTTTTTTAGTCAATGGTATAAACAAGAAGTGCCCAGTCTGGCTCCTACAAAGTTTCAGACACCTGCCTAGTAAGACCTTAATTAATTGGTTCAGGTGTGTTTATTTAGCCCTGGAGAAACTTTGTAAAACACTGGCCCTCAGAAAGCACAACTGGGCAGCCCTTGTTTAAATACTGCAATTTCCAGTAAACATTTTTTTACCTTCTCAAAGATGTTAGCAGGAGTCATGAGGCAAAAACGCAGGTTTTGCACCACAGCATCCGTGTGCCTCCAACGTCGCCGATCATGCCTCAGCCAGGCCTGCACCGCCTCATACAGCTCAATTTCTGGAAATCGACTTAGCTGGTCATTGTCCAGGTATGCCATCAACTTCTCCAAACTCAAATAGGTCAGAAAGTCCGGTCGTGCCATAAGAGGTACAAAGTTCTCCAGCAGGAAAGCGTCAAGCTGCTCTTGCACGCCTTCTACACCAACGCTGAAGTCTTCCAGCAGCCGCATGACCTCAGCGCAGTTCTCCAAGCAGATCTTGGCCAGCAGGAAAGAGCAGCAAAATTCCACAGCCTCAGTGAGTTGCACATACATGGCAGCCTGTAGGATCTCCTGCACCGTGACCATGCTTAACTCCAAGGATCCGTAGTACATGAAGCGAAGAACGTGACCGAACCCGGCTGCCGTCAACCCCTTCATGTGAATCTTATCCTGGTCACGTTCCCGCATGTCAGCCGTAAACATGACCCGGAAGTAGTCACTTTGCGTTGCTAACAGGGCCTTGTGTGCCTGGAAGTGGTGTTCCTCAATCAAAAGTGTGACATCAACCAATAGCCGTTCCTCATACAAGGCTCGGAAGCCTGAGGACACACTCCCATCATGCACCTGGGACAGGTACACCTCCACCTCCCCCGCCATTAGGCACCTGCAGAAACACAGACACACTAGTAAATAACATGTCAAGGAGAGTCAATGTTCATCTCTGCAAGTTATGGGAAGACAGCTGCACAACTCTGGTGGAGAGATATGGGCATCTAACATCTTCAAGCATTTGTAGGAAATGAGACTCTTATCAGTCAACATGATGAGGAAGAAGAAGAACAAAGAAGATAAAAATGATACAATTTTTTATTAATCACCCACAGAACTACACAGAATCTTCTTCAATTCTCTGTCAACCAAACTGAGTACAAACTATTTTTAATTTAGTGAATGTTAGAGGCTAAAACTGAAAAACATGTCATCTCTAATATAGCCCCTGAAAGGACTTTAAGAACTTTTACATCTTAGCAATTCAGTTTCTGCTGCTGAAAGCCAAACTCGATCTTTGCTCTGCCCCTCTAGTCCGCGTACACACACACACACAGCACACTCACCTCTGATTGGCCACGGGCATGTCACAGGGGGGTGTCCGAGCCAATCAGAGGACTGTACCTCTCGTGTCCGAAGGAAATTAAATTCTGAAGATATTCACCTAAATGACAAATTAAACAAGCCCCAATAATTAAATTGTGAAATTACCAATACACTAAAATGGTAAATATGCATAAACAACTAAATGTCTCACTGTATTCAGACATGCAGCGAGACATTTAAAGATATGTTAAATATCTCATAAACATTCGAAAACATGGAAAAACCTTGATAAACTATATCCCTGTTTGCAGACTAAAATTAGACCATATTTTGAAGAATACAACTACAGACACCATATTCTTAAAAATGTATTCAAAAAGTCAAAAGTTTATGTTATTTTACCTTTTCGAGGCCTCCTGGCCAACCGTCGGCTTTACTGAGCTGAGGGGACGTTCACATTTCCTCTGCTTGTACTTTCCCTGTTCTGAAAACAAAAGATATGTATGTTGGTAAACGCATAGAAGTTTTGACATAATGACATAGTGTAAACTGAGCACTGTTGTTTGAAACGCTTTGCCAGCAGAAACCTTTAATTATGCAGACCTGCTAAAGTACAGTATATTTTTATATATATTGTAAAATAAACACAAACATATGACAATAGTGCATGATTAGAAATATGGTAAACTCCATAGATACATTTGGGTGTTAAAATACAGTACCACTGACTTTTGTATTCTATACATTTATTTCCTTTGCACTGCACAGTTGTTTTGAGGAAATCTTGATGTTCTGGTAATTGTCTAATAAAAACAATTTGTACAATCATCATAACTTCAGGGCAATTGGGTGCTATTAGTTTAAAAGCAGATAAAAGCTTTTGCTAAAGCTGTTGGTTCAAAGTGACACAAGCAGGTTTGCATGTTGCAATAAACTTAATGTTTTTCTTTAAACTTGACGTGACCTCTTATTGCGATCATCAGTAAATATGACAGAAGGAACATTCACCTGTACAGAGAAATTCATACTGTGTACAAATGACTTACAATATAAATCCACACTGTTAACTTCACAGCTGTCATTTTTTGTCTGTTTGCTAAATATTTTGCATCTCATCCTGAACCAGAAACTTTCTGCCAAAACCTAGAAAGCTGCCCACCTAGACAGCAGCTATTGGCAACATACTCACGTTAATTCGGATGTTTGTCCAAATGCAAATCTGATGCCAAGACTGCTGTCTAGGTAGGCAGCTCACTAGGTTTACAGCACTTAACACTGATTCCCACTAAATGTCAGCCATGAAAGGATAAAAGAAAATTCTGGGGTTTTGGCTGTATTCAATTAAATCGAATGATTTATTAGGCGAAACGACGTTGTGTGAGAATATAAATGAATAAAGTGGGTCGTTTACCTCGGCGATGCGACTCCACGCAACCTCGCTTCGACCAGGGAGCCCGAGGTCCTTCAGACATGGAGCGCTAATGTTACACAAAGATCAGATAAATTAAACCTGACACATCGTTTACCACGGCTGTACGCTCCCCATCGGTGTCTTTCCGTAACAATAAACCTGTGTTATTTGGACTGAATGGCTAAATGTTGTTTATCTATAGCGTCTACAGCGATCGTAGACGCCATATTATTGTCTGCACTGACGTCATTTCCCGAACATTTTTCCAATAAAACGGAAATGTTTGTCTTTGTACGATAATATTCTCGGACTAAGTGTAGGAAAATATTTAATTTCATTACTAAATGTCTAAACAATGCGATAGACGCATAAATAATGACATTTGTATTGCTTTAAAGAGTCGTGCTTTGCTTTATAGGCCTGTGGTTGGTATGACAGGTGGCATGTATGTATGAACCTAGAGGAAAATGCAGAGAATTATTTACCTTTTCCAAATAACATAATACCTTGTTTTTGTTGGGCTTGTTTGTTTACAGTGCTATTTAGTGCAGCATGTCTTAAAATGAATGGCCTCTTCTCTTATTGCTATAATAAAAGATCAATAATAAATGTATCAATTTATATACGTATCTATGACATTTATATGATGACTGATAAAGTAAAAGCAATGTTTTACATTTTAGGAGATGTATGAACAAAAATAACTAATCTTTCCTGACAACTTACCCTTAAATGGAAGTAACAAAATTATCAGATTTTTACATCCTCAAGTCAAGACAAAAACTTTTTGCTTGTACAAAAAATGACAAAAAAGGCAAAAACTTTTTACATGTACAAAAAGCTTGTACATTTCAAACTGCACCAGTGTGTTGTCTGAGCTATAATACAGATATAAACTCAAATTAAGATTATATTGGGGGAATTAATATTTTTTCTGACCATTTTTATTATTTTATTAAAAATGATGGGTTTTGGTGTGCTTTTATAGTTGCAATAACTGCTGCATCCACTACAATGAATAAATAAAAGTCCCCTTATATTGGTAAAATCACATCAGTCATCATGACCGGTTTTCTTTTCCTTTAAATTATATTGAGTTTCATTCACGATTGAGCACGAAAACTACACAATCCGTGATGTCATAAACAGAAGACGGACCCGGGTTTTATCCGCGACGATTCAACGTGTTTAATTTGTAGCGCTGTTTATTTATTTCGTAATATTTTTGTGGCATTGTAATGTTAGTCCTGTGCATATATATATGTTTTTTATTATCGTGGATGTTTTTGTTTTGATTTTTTCCCCCTTTTTTGGATTTGCTGGCCCTGTGTAGAAACTGATTGCATCATCTCATGCCTACAGGACGTTTTTTAAAAACGTTAATAATGAACGTATTTAATGTTGATATATACTGTGTTACATGAAACAATATGCCACAGTCTTCACGTGTAAACCATTTATTAAAAAGTATTAGGTTAGCATTTTATGACATAAATGTATTTGTAAAAACAATCAGGCAATCGAGTGAACACATGTTCATTCCTTTTTTTCAAGATGGCGGGCGACGAGTCTGGAACAACGTTGGGTCAGCCTCATCTTTCCAAACAAGACCTTAGTACATTAGTAAGTCATCTTGTTTTGTTTATCCTTGTCATGTAGTATGTTCTGCAGGTACGTGTTTTATCGGCAGTTCAAACTGACTGTTTTTGCCCCCTAACGAGGGTACATATGCTTGTTAGCTAAACCGGTCACCGCTCACCACGATTCATTCGGGATGAAGAAGGAACTATGTGAATATGTTACGAAACTAACAATTGCTCGGTACATAAACGATGACTTTCTGTTACATTTAGTTTCCGCTAAACTGTCATGATTGGGTGCTGATCTTTACATGCTGGAAACATAAATAGAAGGAAGCTGGAAAAAAGACATACGGCAGCTTCTGTACTTTTTTGTAGAGTGGATGCCGGTAGTTTGTTGGACAGTAGAAGTTAACAGTTTTGCTTTGCTTCATAGGATGTGAACAAACTTACTCCACTATCGCCAGAGATCATCAGTAGACAAGCCACAATAAATATAGGTGAGGCCTGTTGAACAGTTATTTTGCCAGACGATTGCTGCACTTGACTGCATACAGACTGTCACAACCTGTCAAACGATCCAGGTTTCATATATAGGGTTTGCTAAACCGTTGCTTCATCTACAGGAACTATTGGTCACGTAGCCCATGGAAAATCAACAGTGGTGAAAGCCATCTCTGGGGTTCACACTGTCAGATTTAAAAATGAGTTGGAGAGAAACATTACAATCAAGCTGGGTTATGCTAATGCAAAGGTAAGGTTATGCTAATGCAATAATTACTACAACAATGTAGGTGATTTTTGCTTAAATTCTATTTCATGGTCTAGGTCTATAAACTGGATGATCCAAGCTGTGCACGGCCTGAGTGCTATAGGTCATGTGGCAGCAGTACACCTGATGAGTTCCCCACAGACATTCCTGGCACCAAAGGCAACTTTAAATTAGTCCGGTATGCAGACAAGGCTTTTAAAACGTGTAAATGTGTATTATCTTGGTTGCTAAATATATGCACTGGTATTTATTAGTTGCTGGCAAGTAATTTATGCCAGTTGTTTTGAAAGCTGCTTTATTCATTTAGTATTGTTGAACTGTAGTCATCGTGGTCGTGTTATCAAATATTCTCATGTGTATTTTTTTATTAGACACGTTTCATTTGTGGATTGCCCTGGTCACGATATTTTGATGGCCACCATGTTAAACGGCGCAGCTGTGATGGATGCTGCGCTACTTCTAATCGGTGAGTATTTGCGTCACTAGAGATAACCATGGTAACCAATATCTTGGATGTACCAATTTTGTTGCCATGGTAATAAAATAAAGACTAACAAACCGTCATCTGATCGACCCTTGCAGCTGGCAATGAATCGTGCCCTCAGCCACAGACATCAGAGCACCTGGCAGCCATTGAGATTATGAAGCTGAAGCACATACTAATACTACAGAATAAAATCGACTTGGTGAAGGAGAGTCAGGCCAAAGAGCAGTATGAACAGATCCTGGCTTTTGTGCAGGGTAAGGATTTAGGCTTGACACTCTTCTTATGTAAAACAGTGTGTGTGTGTGTGTGTTTGTCGGCTTGTTGGTTCTTAGGACAAAATGGTTAATGCTTGCGCTCTTCGTAAATCACTTAGGATTAAAGTGTTTGCTAAACAAATATACATTTAAATATAATAACCAAATCTGGAGTAAGCTGTGAAAGCAACCGGAACCTGGAACAGCAATGTAGCGATTTTATTCTCTGTCTCAGGACATAGCTAGAGTCTACAGAAAGGCTTGATGCAGTTAGTGTTATCGCATGATGTTTCGGTTAAATGCATTTGCTAATTTTGTTTTATAGGCATTCTGCATAAACTGATATTTATCTGAATAATGGACTTTCAGTATCCAAAAAGCGAGTGGATGATTGTTCTGTTTCCATAAAACATAGTTGTTATTTGGTAGAATGTACAAGCTTCTCTCCTGCATGCAGTGAAAAAGGATAATAACTGTCCCGATTTAATTTTCTGTCCTTCAAATCTGTGCATGAACTAAATGTATATTGTTGCTAAGCTTGTATTGACTGATTATAACAGGTACAGTAGCAGAGGGCGCACCAATAATCCCAATCTCAGCCCAGCTAAAGTACAACATAGAGGTTGTCTGCGAGTACATTGTAAATAAGATCCCTGTGCCTATCCGTGACTTCACATCTGAGCCTCGCCTTATCGGTAAGAAACTGTTTGTATGTGAATACTGCTCATAAACACCCATTGTTCTGCTATTCAGATGAGTGATTGTGATGTTTCGCAGTAATCAGATCATTTGATGTCAATAAGCCTGGCTGTGAAGTAGATGATCTGAAAGGTGGCGTAGCTGGAGGAAGTATCCTCAAAGGAGTACTGAAGGTATTTTAGTCCATACTTTCTTTTGTTACTTGTTTAATCCAAATTTAACTCCCATTGTCCCTCCACTTACATTGTCAGACTTTGCCAAACTTTTGCTTTGACGTTCTTGTTCCTCTCTTCATGCGCTTCTGTGTTAATTTTGTCTTAAGGTTGGACAGGAGCTTGAGGTCAGACCAGGTATTGTTTCTAAGGACCATGAAGGGAAACTAATGTGCAAACCCATCTTCTCCAAAATTGTCTCCCTGTTTGCCGAACACAATGACCTCCAGTACGCTGCACCTGGTGGCCTTATTGGTATGCAGACTACACATACTGATAATGAACTGACTGTATACAGCATAACTGAGGTACATAAATTCTTCACGTTCTGTTGCAGGTGTTGGCACCAAGATTGACCCTACACTGTGCAGAGCGGATCGAATGGTGGGGCAGGTCCTCGGGGCAGTTGAGGCTCTTCCTGAGATCTTCACGGAACTTGAGATCTCCTACTTCCTTCTAAGAAGGCTGCTCGGTGTGCGCACTGAGGGTGACAAGAAAGCAGCCAAGGTGAAACATTAATACATCAAAGCAAAATATATGCTCTTGTTCTACATGTATATATATATTGACAGAGAGAGCGAGAGTGCAGTTCATCTTTAATGACAGAACAAACATTGTTACCACTTCCTGCTTCCTATGAATGATTCTGGTCTGACAAGCCTATTGTATTAGAACCAAAGCAGCTGTTAACTAATAAGTGCACCCTATTAAGTGAGGTTTTTTTCCCCCATTGATTTGAACTACAGGTTCAGAAACTGTCAAAGAACGAGGTGCTGATGGTCAACATCGGCTCTCTGTCGACAGGAGGTCGCGTGAGTGCAGTGAAAGCAGATTTGGCTAAGATTGTGCTCACCAACCCCGTCTGTACAGAAGTGGGGGAGAAGATCGCCTTGAGTCGTAGAGTGGAGAAACATTGGCGGTGAGCGACATCTAACTGGGTTAACATTGATTGATTGATGCCCTGTTATACCTGCTGTATACCTCAGTTCAAATATGTCCATGGTTCACTGCATAATGAAGATCATTAACATATTTTTTTATTTTTCTTTAGTTTGATTGGCTGGGGGCAGATCAGGAGAGGCGTTACCATCACACCCACAGTTGACGACGATTGATCGCATCTTGTCACGGCTCGCCCTGCCTCTCCAACGGACATTATTATTTAACCATTTTCACATAAACCCTAACAAGGGCCGGCGTGTTTTGTGGTCGGCGCAGAGTGAGGAGAAAGGATCTTTCGAGCGGAATGCCCTAGGCCTGTATTTTAAGATATCCTCTGTTGAAGGATTGGTGTCATTTATATATGAGAAATGCAATGAAAACAATTCCTTGACTTGACAAAGCAGTTGTCAGCATCTTTCAGTGATGACTAATAAAAACATTTTGGATCAAACCATTGGTGTGTAAGTTGTGCTCTGTAAAAATTACAAGACGTGCCTTAAGTAACTTGTGTATTTAACGTTTTAGTGGTCGACATTTTACTAATAAATCTGTTTCATGAACCATGTATGCAAATATATGCTGATGTAGAACATGTAGCTCTGCCTTAAACACAAACCAGCCTAAATGCTTGCTTTAATATAGACTTATATTGCTACCAGGGGCATTTAAAAGTGCATTAAGAGGGATAGGAGAGCATATTAAGTTGTGTTCTGCAATTAAACTTCCCCCAGAATTGCCCACTGATGTTATCCGTTACTGAAAGGGTTAAAAATGTCCAAATATCTGGACCATATTTACCCCCCTATCCTGGTTAATTTTAAATATAGCCTATCTGTTCATTTTAAAAGCATGTAAAAAGCCATATATCAAAACTTTAGTTTGAAACTAGAAATCGAGTTAATGTTTTATAATGTAAGAATTATAGCCCATCACAATATTCAGCTATATCTACATCTTAATACGTATTTTAATAATGCACAGAAAACACGGGATGATAAGGAAATAACAAGTCGTGTGAATTTAATATGCTGCAAATATGACCAACGCAAGCAATTTGACTGGATCCTTAAAGGCTTAATGGTCTTGGAAAAAATCCATAATTGTAAATCCATAACTGGCTAATGTCCCGAACTCGCTAATCAATCACTCCGCAATACGACATTCCTACCATTACAAACCCTACGAATCACACTTTACTCCCAAAACGCAGAATTAAACCTTCTGGATTTGCACAACACAACCAAAGTTCACATCACCAACCGGCTCAGAAAATACAGTTTGCGGGCCTGGCAAAAGAGCCACGCAGCGGCCACTTGTCTGAGACTCCTTCCGCGTTTTCCTGCGGCTCTGAGGCTCTGACGTGCGCTTCGGAAGGCGGCGTAAGCGCCGGTGGAGCTGGAGGCTGCGGCGCTCCGGAGCGCATCGGCCCCTCCCCTCCGCGCTCCGCGGCGGCCCGCCCTACTCACACAAGAAGCCCGTTTGTGATTTGCCCGAGTCTGGGGGTGGGAGAAGGAAAGCCGTACGGCCTTGGAAACGAAACAAAAATATATACACAAGGTAGGCCGCTATATTCAACCGAATCTGAAGCGGAAAGACTTGCGTTAGCAAGGCTTCGGTCTGAAGCGACATTTTAAATGCGTTTAAGGCAAAGGTTTGCGGATTAATCGGAGCGAGAGTTTAGTGTTGTTTCCGTGCCGTGTAGGCCATTGTTAGCACGCAGCCGCGGCCTTTGGAGGCCCAAACTAGGCCGCAAGGCGAGTAAAACTGGGTGTGTGACTTACTCAAGTACGTTTTGTATTCACTCGCAAATGCGTCTTGCACATTATAAACATATGTGGCTTGTTTACAGTGTGATTATTTGCACTTGAGAATATATTTATGAGTTTTAATGACTTCATTTAAATCATTCAAAATGGCGATTGCTGCAGGGAGGGGGCGTGTCGAGAAAGGAGCGGGTGTTTTTATAGAAAGGGGCGTGGTCTAGCGGCGCGTTTTCGGCGGTGGCGTGTGGGAGGACACGCCCCTTCTTTTATCACGCTGTAAACAGATGGAGTTGCAGTCAGTTAATGTGTCAGATTAGCGGATCAATGGGGGTCTGTTTATTTTACAGTTGCAAACTAAAAAACAATGAATATGATTAAATAGGAAATATGCTTAAATTTTCCATCACAACAATCAGTTCTTGCAGATCTAAGGTTGTTTATTTGCTGCCAGATGTGATCTTGTGGTAATGTGTTGTTTTGCTATCTGTATATAATATATCAATGCCTTGTCAAATAGTAAAGAATGCTGGCATGCGGATTATAATATTAATGTGATCTTTACTGTCTTTTTGACATCTTTTTTAATAGTGTTTTTACATTATTTTCTGTCTGTAGGACGTATATTATGCAGATGACAGGTGGCGACAATGGATGAAGATGTAACAGCTCTCTCTCTTCATTCCCATGAACCCAAGATCATATTCCACAGGACGGGTAACTAAACCATGACCACGATAAAGTCTGTCAAATCTGTGCTTTGTTGAGTATATAAAGAAAGTGCAAGTTCTGTGTTCTTCTATATGGTGAAGGTGATGGAGAAGAAGATGAGGTGGTGGTAGAACTGCAGGAGTCTGTGCTGGTGTCCGACGTGGAGGGTGAGAAGATTGCGGTCCATAGTCTTGGCCCAGAGGAGCTGGTCATCCAGGAACCCATCGAAGATGTGGTAGCTGAATACGTGCCATGCACAGATGAAGAGGAAGGACTTACCACCATCGCCGTGGAAACCTGTGTGATGTCACCTGATGACGTAGCTCTGGAGGATGAAGGTCTGCAGGTTGACGTGGTGACTGACCCTCAGGTGCAGGATGACCCTGATACCTGTGGAGACTACCTCATGATCTCCTGTGAGTGGGATCGGCCAATAAGAATAGATCTTTAGATGTTTGCGTTGAAGGATTTCTTAATGCAAGTAACTTCAGTCATTATTAAGAACCACAAGAACTATGCTGAGCCAACATCAAACAAAGGGTTTATTTTCAGTGGATGAGGCTGGAAAGGTGGTTTCTGATGAAGATGCTAAAGTCACTGTTGAGGACCACGAAGATGTGGAGAAGGATGATGAAGGTCAGGAGGTTATCAAAGTCTACATCATCAAGGCTCACCCAGGGGAGGAGGACTTGGGTAAGTTACAGTTCCCTTCAACTAAAGTTCTGCTTCTTCAGTTCATTGCATTAGTTAAATTTGTTGTATATACAAAGTTCTCTTCACAATTAATACTCGTATGGAATTTGCAGGAGGAACAGTTGACATAGGAGACACTGATCTTGATGTGGATGAAACCGTAGAGCTGGTGGATTCATCTGGAATGCCCATGAGAGAGAAGATGGTGTACATGTCAATGGATGAAGCCAATCAAAGCCAGGATGACATTAGTAAGTCCTGGTATTGTCGGTTACTAAGGTTGTTTCTCCATCTTGGTTCTCCGAGTGCCTCTGCTTACAGTGTGTTCTTCCCTAAACAGATGTGGCTAAAATCACAGACGAGGTCTACATGGAAGTGGTGGTAGGCGGAGACGACCCTAGCAATGCTCAGCGGACGCTTGACAATGCATCGCTCAGCAAAGACTTAATGCCTGTGGCCTGGGCAGCCGCTTATGGTTAGTGAATGTTATATGTGTACATTATTTTCATATAGGGCAAATTCAATCACTGTTTTGTGTTGTATATTGCTGTTTACAGCTAATATTGTAAATCTCTCAGTGACTTTCCGAAAAGAAGTAACATTGTAATTGAGTTGAAGAATGATGATAATATATGCTACTTGTCTGAATTTTAAAAACAGCTTCAGATTATTAACTTTAAGTCATGCTTGAGCAAATATATTTATTCACAGACGTTTTTCATCCTGATATGCTGTACTTAAGATATACACTTAATCACAATATGTGTTTTCTATCAATTATAATTACCATGAATGTTTGCCAAGAACAATTAAGTTAGAATAGTCACTCAATGATGCACAAAAATGTGTTGGGGAAAGGTTGGCTTCTCATTGTAATCTTTAAATACGATGTAACGTCTGTCAGGTGGAGAGGAGAATGAAAGCTGCGAGAACAGAAATGGAGCAGCTAGCGCTCTGTTGCACATGGATGAATCTGACATGATCGAGAGACTCAGTCGTCAACGAACCAAGAACAAGAGCAAAAAACGCTCTGAGCTTCGTCACGTTCAGACAGGTACGATCTCTGCTGACTCGTTTTTTGTTTTTTTTTTCAGTTTTTACACTGTAAAAACTTTACACTTTACAACTGTATGTTTGCTCTCTCTGTGCTTTGCTTTACACTTATTTACTATGTTTTTACAACAGCAATCATCATTGGACCGTATGGCCAGCCTCTCACCGTGTACCCTTGCATGCTGTGCGGCAAGAAGTTCAAGTCGCGAGGATTCCTCAAGCGCCACGCTAAGAATCACCACCAGGATGTGGTGAACAGAAAGAAATACCAATGCACTGACTGCGATTTCACCACCAACAAAAAAGCCAGTCTCCACAACCACATTGAGATCCACACCCTCAGCAGCAAGGCTCCTTTCGAGTGCGAGGTGTGTGGAAAAGAGTTCCACCAGCAGGCGGCGCTGTTCTCTCACCGTCTGCAGCACCACCACAGAGAGTCCAAGCTTCAAATCCCACCACCCACCACCAAAATGCATGGCTGTAAATTCTGCGAATACGAGACTGCAGAGCAAGGGCTACTCAACCGACACCTGCTAGCCGTTCACAGCAAGAATTTCCCTCATATCTGTGTGGAATGTGGTAAAGGCTTCCGGCATCCTTCCGAGCTTAAGAAACACATGAGGACCCACACCGGTGAGAAGCCGTACTCCTGCCTGTACTGCGACTACAAGTCGGCAGACTCCTCCAACCTAAAGACGCATGTAAAGACCAAGCATAGCAAGGAGATGCCTTACAAATGCGACCGATGTTTTCAGACGTTTGCTGAACCCGATGAGCTGTTGCAGCACGGGCTGACCCACGAGGAGTCCAGAACCCACCAGTGCACCCACTGTGACCACAAAAGCTCCAATTCCAGTGACTTAAAGCGCCACATCATTTCCGTTCACACCAAAGACTATCCGCATAAATGCGACGTCTGTGGAAAGGGCTTCCACCGTCCGTCTGAGCTTAAGAAGCACTCGGTGGCACATAAAACCAAGAAGCTGCACCAGTGCAGGCATTGCAACTTCAAAATCGCAGATCCATTTGTTCTTAGTCGACACATTTTGTCCGTGCACACCAAGGAACAGCAGTCGTTACCTAACAAAAAAGGTCTCAAGAAGACGTTTGGACTTGGGGGTAAGAAAATTTTGGGTGGCGCCGGTGTGTCAAAAGGACACAGGGAACGGCGCGTGTACCAGTGCCAGTATTGCGACTACAGCACGGGTGATGCATCTGGCTTCAAAAGACACGTGATCTCCATCCACACCAAAGACTATCCCCATCGCTGCGATTTCTGCTCAAAAGGTTTCCGCAGACCGTCAGAGAAAAATCAGCATATCATGCGACACCACAAAGACCTAATGCCTGCTATGTGACCTTTGTGACGGCTGCCATAGCAACACCAATCAGAGGGACGAGGCCATCCTCAGCAGGTCCAAGGATGGGTTGTAATTGTAGCCTCCAGAGTCAAAGCTGAATGCTGGTCACAACCTCAGTTCACGTATAGTAGACAGGGTGAAAATCCAAAAGCTACAAGGCTGCTTCATGTTGGTCCATGTTTTTTCATCCCGTTACTTTGTCAGATTTATTTTGTGTGTTTCCAGTATTCACAGGTTTCACTTGCTGTAATGTCAGAGTTTTACCCGTTTTCATTTTTGTGATCAAGCCCAACACATCTAAATTATAATATTAAATTGTCACACCTTACATGATGTTAAATTTTATGTTTGAGCACCGGATTATAACTTTTAATTATGACTCCTGAGCTGCATGTTTTTCTTTACGCAAACTGTAACTGGACAGCTTTGATGATTGTGACATGCACATGTAGAAGTATTTACAAGTACAAATTTAAAACAGCCCTGGTCAGTTTTCCACAGTGTTATTCTTCCAAATGGACTCTTAGCTACAGACAAACATCTGATCAATGTCTACAAATCAATGTCAGATTACAATAAATGTAAACATCTGAAATCAGTCCATTCCCTGGTTCCTGAAAGCATATTGCTATTTGCCAATTGTGATGTTTTAATTTAGATAATAGACAAACAGTTGTTGTTTTTTTTCTTCAATGGTCTTTCAATCCAGGAAAGGTTTTCAGCAAACTTAAATCAAAACAGAAAATATAGATACTTTGTTGCCAATGCAGGAGATCTGAACAAAATCTCAAACATTAACTTAATGTACTGATTAAATGCATTGTTTAACAATCAAAAATGAATGTAATGTGATGTAGGACAGATTGGATCAGAGTATTCAGTCATCAATTCAGTTCAAATGACTGATAATCTATATTAATGTTAAGACACAACAATGTTTATGTATATATATATATATATATATATATATATATATATGTGATCATGTGCTTACATTCAATTTAAGACCTTTAGGGTAAATTTTATTTTTTACAAAGATGCTAAAAATGTATAATTTGGAATAAAGATGATCTAAATGTTATCTGTACAGAAAATATATGTAAATACAGAAGTAATAAACAGTATTTGGTGTCCAAACTGTCTCCTTTTTACTTTTTTCAAAAACATATATAAAGAGAATAATGATGAAACACATAAACATTTTTATTTGAGTGCAGTAAACAAAACCAGTCAAGAAAAATGAAAAGAAAAATGTGTCATATTGTTTACAGTGGACATGAATGAGTTGACGCATGTCAAGATAACAGACGTCTTGAGATTTCATTTGGAGAAGCCTTGTGATTTATCAGTTTGATTTGTATGCAAGCACGACATAAAGGGATTTAAGAAACAAAGTGAATGAAACCACAACTGATCAGAGAGTAGTCCAGCAACTCAGCACTGTATTCTCAGGAGAAACGATTGGACCAGCTGATCTTGTTTATCATTGTTTATCATTGGGTGATGATGTAACGTCTTGGCATTCTCCTACAAAACAGCAATGAACAGTTCAAAGTTAGCAAAGCAAACTGGCTGTTTAGTGAGAATTGATACTGTCTTAAACTCTTGAAATGTACCGTTTGGTGGTAGTATGACAATGTTCTCCTCCAGGATGCCAGTTTCCAGGCAGAACTTTTTGAACTTCTCCATCAGGTCTTCAGTTACTTCTGTGGTACGACCTACGACCACGAAACTGTGTAGTTTAGTACCAGATTTCCATGCAAGCATTACAACTTGGAGAACGTGAGCTCTTACTGTAGAGTTTGTTGACAAATTCAGATGCATCTTCTTTGGTCTTTATGGTGTGAACCATAGCATATTCATCAAATCTGGCATCAACCACACGCATATCGTTGTCGTTTTCCCAGCCTGATTGGTTGAGGAGACAAACACGTTTAGTTTCAACAAACATTTTATGTGTGAGGAAAACCTAAAAAGTTTTCAATTGGTGTTGCTAGATGTTTGGCTAGCAGAGGAACGTCAGACAGTTTAACTGCAAAGACAGGAATAAGACGGGAACCTTACGCTGACTACGGAAGACAAAGCGCCCTGGAGTTTCAGTTTTTTTGGCAAGGTGAGACATCCTCCAGCAGGAACTATCATTCCTAAGCAATAAAATTAGGAATTTGACTCCATTCTCCATATTTTGTGATCTATGACAATAGTTATCAGTAAAACAAAGCAAAGTACATGCTGAGGGGCAGAAAAATCTTACTGTAGACTAGAATAAGAGAGGTCAAGGTCTCCATCCTCGGTTGGCATCATCATAGTAGTACTCATCGTCATGTTATTCTTGTGATTGACAAACCATTGGGCATTTGAACCAAAGCCAACGAGATACCACTTTCCTCCCATCTGAAGAGATTTGTAACACAGAAGCCTTAATAGACATTCCATAACTCTGTTTAAATATAGGATCATTTTAATAAGCTGAAAACTTTCTCAGAATGCACT
>JBAJNP010000163.1:39033-107902 GCA_036877545.1 Yasuhikotakia modesta | reverse complement strand
TTTTAGATGATGACAGCAATCCTAGTAAAATATAGTAAGATATAATGGAAACTAGTATTTTTTTACCTTTTCCAGGTCAAAGTCAGCCATGGGCATAATTTCAGCAGAGGCAAACACTGCACAAAGCAGAACACACGCCAACTTCAGTACAACAGTCATAGCTGCAGGAGTGAGGGCTTCTCTCTTTGTATGCAGTCTGATGTTTGGAAAGCAAATGTGGCTTTGCTCTGCCGGGAGAAGAGTGCAAATCTCTGTTTTATCTTTCAGTCTGAACCCCCCCTAACCCACCCCTTCTGATTTCTGGCCCTTCCCACAGTCACAGCTGGAATGCTTTTGTAATCATTATGTAACTTGCAATTTGCACATATTGATTTTTAGATTTATGTTTGAGGACATTTTTAAAGCTTTGTTTTGACTTTTAGTATCTGTGTATCGCCCTCAGAATACTTGGAAATATAATTTTGGATTAAAAATTAAAGACTAGGCTATAGAATAACCTGGTGTTATATTATTAATACATATTAATATTATAGAATTATTCATAAAAAATTAAAAGTTAAGAACAATATTACAATCAATACTGAACAAAAAAATGTAAGTATATAGTTGAAAAATCAGGTCAAATGGCTGGTAACTAAATTACCAGCTGGTAAATTTTGTTTTACACATAGATACTGAAACTATATATTTAAAAGATGTTACAGTAAGTGTAAAGCCACACACTATGTTTGTTTTGTGAAAGTAAATGGAAATTGAGAATTCAATTGAAAGAACGATTTACTATTTGTAAGCACAACATTAAAAAGAGGTACTGACTCCTGAATGAGGTGAAAATAAGCTCAAAGTGTTCTCAAAGTGAGAATTGATACTGTCTTAACTCTTGAAATGTACCGTCTGGTGGTAGTATGACAATGTTCTTCTCCAGGATGCCAGTTTCCAGGCAGAACGTTTTGAACTTCTCCATCAGTTCTTCAGTTATTTCTGTGGTACGACCTACGACCACAAAATGGTCTATTTTAGTTCCAAATTTCCATGCAAACATTACAGCTTGGAGAACATGAGCTCTTACTGTAGAGTTTGTTGAGAATATCAGATACACCTACTTTGGTCTTTATGGTGGGAACGGTAGCATATTCATCAAATCTGGCATCAACTACACGCATATCGTTGTCGTTTTTCCAACCTGATAAATCCATTTTTTGATCATTATTACAGTCATCAATGTGACTTCAATCACCTTTAGCAATGTAACCAAAAAACAACACACTGTGGTTTAGTCTGTGCAATCGTACTTTAGTGTAGAATGGCTTGTGTCAAGGTCTCCGGCCTCAGTAGGGACCATCATAGCAGTACCCATCTTCATGTGTGCTTTTTGGCTTGCATACCATTTTGCTAAGCCGATAAGATACAACTTTCCTCCCATCTCAAGACAATGAAGTTAAAACTCATATTAGAAGTCAGTTATTTCTGTTGTCTCATTGTTTTGGACAGAAAATGTTGAGAGTCACTCTTCCAAAGGTTCCACAAACCTCGAATAAGCAGATATAACTTTTTGAACACTTTATTGTCTGTCAAATTCTGAATTCTGATTATAATTCTCATTACAGTTATTTTAGAACAGCTTTAATAAAAATTATATGATAAATCAAATGATATTATCATACTTATCACAGTCCATTTGCATGGTATATATCATTTAATAAATTTAGGGGAAAAAAAACATGAAAATAGCTCAGATATTAAATTTATTTTACCTTTTCCAGGTTGAAGTCTGTCATGGGCATAACATTTGCTGAGGCAAACGATGCACAAACTAGAATAAACGCCAACTTTAATACATCGCTAATCATGGCTGCAGAAATGAGGGCTTCTCTCTGTATGTAGTCAGAAGTTTGCTAAAGCTAATCTGTCTGGAACTGCCATCCTATTTTATCCAACCCAAAAAAAAGAAAGTAACATGTTTATTTTAGCAGTGGGCAGCTATCACTGCAAGCGCCTTGCTCAAGGGCACTTCAGTTGCTACCTGCCTGTGCTGGAATTGAACCAGCAATCTACTGATTACACCCAAGTAAGCTTTAACCAGTAGAGCACAACTGCCCCCAAACATGACTTACATAGTATGCAAACCAATTTTTTAATTCAATTTCAAGAAACTCTCTTTTGCAGTCTTTGATTTCCACAGGCTTTGGAGAAACTGCTTGGGAGCTAAATAAGTTTATTTCTGTGTATGAAGCAGATTTTTGTTTTTCAAACAACAACATTGTTTCCAGCTGAAAACTTTCACCTCTTTAGTTGTGTAATTTTGAGGGGGTGGACAAGCAGAAAAAAAGACTTTGCCTTAAACAAACCACATTTTTTTAGTTTCTAATATCACCACAATTTTACCACATTTAACACCAATTAGCATGAATACATTATTTAATGTAAAATTAAATTTACCAGCTTGTATGTTCAATGTTCGTAATGAAACAAGAAAGTGAAATTTTACAACCTCACAAACCTTTGAAATGACATAAATTGTTTTAATTTGTTGCACACTTACTGTCAAACAAAAAATATTTTCTCACCATGGACAAATATGTGATGAGAGCTTTTTTCATGAAATGCAGGTTAGTTTAAAATCATTTCTTGAGGGCAAAGCAATTATAACTATATTAGCTATTGCTGCCAAAATGATATTTTGGGGTCTAGACAATAGAAAACAGCCTGTAAGATCATACTGTCTTATAAAACCTAATTAAAACATGATACAAACATGAGTTGCACAATAAGCTCGAAGCTAGATTATCTCTTTTATGGAACATATCAGTTATTTCAGCAACTTTTACGGACAAATAGCAAAGACACAGAACAGTTTTACATTTTAGCGCACCAGGTTTTAGTGAATGAATGATTCACAGACATTTTAAATGAGTTCAATATTGAAGCATAATTGTTCACTGCAGTTTATTAGGCGCAATAGGTTGTATCACACATATCACCTTATTACACTCAAGTAATTTACTCTCAGAAAGCCAAGGTAAGGAATTAAATCTAAATCTTACCTATTACATCATCTGCAAGCTTGCAAAAAATGTGTCGAGTGAAAATGGGTTACATTAATAACCCATTAAAGCCAAATAATTTGGCAAAAGTCTCAACACATTATATTTCACTGTAGTCAGGAAATTGAAAGGTTCAGTCCTAATCCTTCAATGTCTTTGCACCACCCTCCAAATTGATCCACATTTCTGGAATGTTTGTGGAATTGGAAAAAAAAACATTAAATTCATTGTGCAATGCAGATGAAAATAGTGCAAAGATAAACAAGCAGAAAATGTTTTTATTTATTGTCATCGTGTCATTGAATGAAAGTGATAAGGAGTTTAAGTTAGACACTTAAATACTCACCAATTTTAGAAGTTTTTTGAAAACAAACACAGTATAAGAAGAGCACTGCTAACACTATATATCCGTATATATGAGGCCGGTACTTAAACACTGCTTGTCTAATCTTGATGTCCTTGATTCTCCTGATTATTTTGGCTAAGTCTTCAAAAATGTAAACAGTTGTGAAAGTACTGGGGAATGAGCCAGAAACACAATTCACAGAAAATCACTTCTATGAATTTCAATGATTGACTGTCATTGACTGGTATGTTTGTTAGTGGAATTCTGTCTGCCTCAGATTGAACACACAACTTTAATCTGACATGGTGGATTCTGATCCAAAGTGGATTCTGAAAGTGTTATCTTGAAAGTTTTTGCTTGCAGCTTCCGATGTTGTCATTGCGTGACACTGCTTGGCAATGAGTTTGGCCCAAACATACAGTTCTCCCTCTTGTGGCTGAAGCGCTGTGCACAATGTGGTCATTGTGTCGATAGACACCCTGTCACCATCAACTTTAAAAGTTATTGGTGTTTTTCTCTTCAAAGCCCCTTTTCAGAAAAGTTTTACCCCCCAATGCCACAGAAATCAGACACCATATCCCATTCAACTAGAGAGCAACTGTCTGTAAGTGAATTTTATAAGTTATAAGGAATATAGATATTGGTCGGTTACAGCTTTACTAAATGACTTCCTTCCAGCAGCTGTTAGTTAACTGTGTGATGTCACAGTCCACATAAGTATTGATAAAAATAATATGTTTATCATTAACAACCCCCAAATTTGTCCATTCACACAACAAGCATAATCACATACATTGTCACATTGCATTTTTTATGAGGATGTCACTTTAATGAAACCAAATGTCTGAGAGGCAATAAATAGCACAAGTTTTACATTTATTGTATTTAATGTGTGTATTTTTAACTAGTAAATCACAGATACATATTTGGTGCTATTAAATTCTCTGATAAGCTAGCGCTGCCGGTGAGTTGCTTTTCATGAGGTTGCCAGGTTGGTGCATGAGATCTATGATGTAGCTCTTAGGATGAGAGTAACCAAAAGGTTTCTTTGGACCGTTGAAGAGCAGAATTTCGTTCCAGGTTCGATTGTATTGTCCTCTCACAAGACTGCAGCTCAGTCCAATTTTGTCTGCAAGTACCTATAAAATATGAAGAGGAAATCTGTTACAATAAGGTGACATGTTACAATTGTTATTAGTAATAATGGCAGTTCTTAATAAAATACAGAGTCAATGCGCTATATTATGTAATTTAACTTAATCATACCAAATTGTGATATTATTCTAACTTACCTAAACTCTCTCTCTCTCTCTCTCTCTCTCTCAGACACAAACACACACACACTTTGGCATATGTTTATGAGGACTTTCCACAGATTGTAAACCACATAATCAAACCCACACACAGCATCTCTGCAGCACCTTAAAAAGAAGCGCTCTGTGGTAGTAGATGCCCTTTTTTATTTTGCCAATGGGAATAACGTTGGAACAGACTTCAAGCTTTAGTTCGCTAATGTGCAATTCCCACAGGAAGTCCGACTGTTTCTCCAGCTCGACCGGCCCACCCATCGCATCACACACCAACCTGAGGGAAAACCATGTCACTTCATTCGTGTGGATGTTGGAACAGAGTAAAAGTGGTTAAATAAAGTGGTTGACTTGGAAATGACTTAATTGTGGATTAGCTTACAAAGCTAAAGCTTTATACATCTTGACTTCATCCTGCAGTGGCAGGACAGAACTGGCTGCCTCTTTAACAAGGTTATGAAACGTAGCATCATACGGCAGCTTCCACGCTTCCTCCTCCAGAACTGCTTCCTGTTGGGGCTTAAACTCATCTTCATCCTTTTTTTCCTCTTTTGCACCCTTTCCCTTCATCTTACTGAAGAAAAGAAGATGGGAGTGAGAAAGATGAAGAATTTAGATGTATAGGGCTGGACATGCAGCATATGTTGCATTGGATAAAAGTATTTAATAAATGTAAAACATCACACAAACACACACATTGGAGTTTTACTGCTGCGTTTGCTGCTCATAACAGATGAGGTGCCAGTTTCTGTTGGACTGTCTTGTTTTCGATCGTCTTGTTCCTTAGCAATCGATCTGACAGAGAAAACAAAGAATGAGCCGTTCCAAACCTCACTCAGTAAACAGCAGTACAACATCACAACATTTACTTCTGAAAATCTGTCATTTAAACTAATTTGGAAAGAACCACACCAACAAACCAGAGATGGGTGCATCGGAACAAACACATAAATAATAATAATATTATATAATAAAATAAAGTGCAATATAATATAATAAAATAAAGTGCATTTTATTAAACAATAAACTAAACCCAGTGCTTGTGATGTAGAACCTTTAATATATATTGGACTGGCACTGAGAATAAGTTTGGCCGCTTGGGCCCTCAGTCAACGTTGGTGGTTGATTGGCAGAATTCCCATTTTTCCTGTGGGAGCTCTAGGTCAGATTCCAAGCCAATGCATGCTAAGGAATTTTTCCCAAGGGGGAAATTAATCTATCTGTCTGTTGTGCAACAGTGAGGGATTTAATATTCGAGTGACGGTGCTGTTTTGGACCTAATGGTGTGGAAAAGGACAAACTGAAACTATTTATCCTCCACAAACAGCTTGTTTTTATTTATAAAGTGAGATCTTAGAATTTAAAAAAGCTATTTTTATGTAGATCTAAACACAGCTGAAAGAAAAAAGAATGTTTGTTGTGTATTTAAGTCAACGTGGTCCTGAAATGACTGTGAATAAATGAAGTCAGAGAGGAAAACCATGTGGTATTATTGTTGCTGTTTGGCAAAAAGGCTAAATCACAGCGACATGTGATGCTAATCTGAAACAGTAGGTTTGGATCAGACCACAGCATAAGATGTTACAAAAGCATGACTCCTGGCTCTAACATACAGATCTGGAGATTTTCCATTAACCACAATCACTGCTCGATATTGGTTGACAGTCTGTTTTGATAGATCCTCTAGGGTAAGAATATGTTGTCCCATTCTCATCTGGAAAGGAAAGAAAAGAAAGCAAGAGACAGATTAGAGAGAAAGAGACCAATTGACTTCTAGGTTAAAGGTTGTACTTGTGTTCATTAAACATTTTCAGTTGCACCTGTCCAGGGTCATAAAATCCATCAGTGGTGATATCAGTAGGTGACAGGTGTCCCAACAGGCTGTATTTCAATGACAGATTGCTGTCCAGGATCATCTGTAGCGCTCTCTCACTAAACTTGTTTTTACGGTGAGGTGACAGATTGATTTCCTGGAGTATCTCCAAAGCTCTGCAAGATGCAAACGAAAGCCCATAAAATGGGAATTCAAATAAAATAAAAAAACAAGTGTAACTTGTTATGGAAATAAATAAAAAAACTAAAAATGGTCCTAAAATAGGTTTTATTTTCTCTATGCATTAATATGTTAATATTAATATTAATATGTTTTTGTGACATTTACGCTAAGACGGAATTGACCCTCATGAAGAAGTTTATGACGTTAAACGTTTTACTGACATCTACTGGTTCATCTAGAACTTAACAGTTTTTTTTGCTTCTAAACGTCTCAGGCTTTTAAAACATCTGTTATGGGTTTCAGACAATTATTAATAGGTGCTTTTAATGTGTTTATGGTCAGTAATATATGTGTAAACAGAAAGATTCGTAGATTTTACATGCTCACCCTGCATTGCACAACTCTATGGCAGTTGTTTCATCATTTCCACACACGCTGATAGCCCAGCATGCATTTCTCCGCACTTCAGCATTGACTGATCCGAGCAGTTTTACTAACTCTGTCAGGCCTCCAACATTTCTTAGCTGCACGTAGAAAAACATTACATAACTCAAACCACTCATTCACATAAGTTATATTATGCTTTTACACATAGAAGAAAACATTGTCTGTTTTTCCTGTACATCACAGTTAACTGATAAGATGTGAAGATTGTATAGACCATTAACAATACCTCAAGCCTGGCCTCCGCATCACACGCCAATGAGGCCACAGCCTGCATTGCAACGATGAGCGTGTGGCTGACATTGGATTGCAGCAGTCCCACCAAAGCCGGCATGGCTCCGTGGGCCAGAATGCATCCGCGCAGTTCTTCCTGCGATGCCATGTTTGTCAAGACCACAGCCGCATGCACAGCTGCCCCTGCACAACTGTCTCGCAGCTGTTGCACCAGGAACTTGTCGCCCTCTGCATCGTACACTGCACTGGACATGGTCAAATAAAAAACATGCACTGTCAAGGCTTAAATGCTGAAGCTATGTTTTGAAAACAAACATAAGTGACATACTAGCACTGACTATGTATGTATCTCGCAGCGCTGTGAGATTGCAAACACATGGTGGAACAGGTAAGAGGAACTCACAGTGCATTAAGCTTGTTGCTGTCAGTCAGACTGGATAAGGCCTCTGCTGCGGCTGTTCTTAAGTCACTTCGCTCACTGTTCAGCATTTGCACAATGAGCTTGATAGCATCTGAAACACACAGACCATCACCTTCAATGGGAATCTCACTTGACACAAAAGATGACAGAGATCATTTAAACCAAAACAAATTAAGATTCAGTCAATTCATTTTAAATGCAATTACCCAGGCATCTGAAGGTATCTCTGCTGGACAGGTTTTTGCTCACAGCTGCAACAGCTTGACACGCAGCTGTGCGTATGATGTCATTGTCTTGTGCGAGAAGGTCAGTCAGGGCTTTTTCTATATTTTGTTTGTGCAGGATTTGTCTGTTCTCACCTTTACGGCACATCAAATGACTCAATTAGATTGACAATATTTGGATTAGTTTGCACTATAATACAATGCTAGCAATTAGTGAGCTTCTAATTTTAAGTGGTTAAAATATCTCATTAGTTTTTGTTTTTTAAGTGTAAGATCTTTTAAAAAAATATTGCACATTTTTACTTGAACGATGATGATTTAAGTACGAAAGAAAACCCTGGTTTATATTAGCATCTGGATACATTTTATATAGCACAAATAAGTACATGGTTTTCATACTGTTTTGTGCCAGCCTGGTTACGGCTCTGACTGCATTAGCCTGCACCTCAGGCAGACTGGGTGTGACAACAAATTGCAGTAGTTGCTCTAGGCAGCCCATCTCCTGAATGACCTGCATGGACTCGCTGTCCTCCAGACAGTTAGATATAACCTTAAGTGCCCCCTCATGCAGGTCACTAAACTCCTGTAGAGAGGAGACACATTTACCTTTACTGCTTAGATATGATACAATGAACACTCTCACAATGGTGGCTAACATTTTCTAAATGTTACAGAAATTAACTAAATGTTTTAATAATGTTATTTAAACCGAACAATTGCATAAATATCAAAGCAAAAAGTTTCAGTTTAACATGTTTGTTACTATGGAAATGTTAAGGAAACGTTCTTACAACCTAGCATTGCTAGTTGGGGATGCAAGTTGCAAGTCAGAATCTAGCGTCATGTTTCTCCATGACTTTGCAGACAGGAAGTTGCTCAAAGACTAACAGCTTACATATCTCTCACCACCACTCCTCTGTCAAGCCCTTACACAACTTTTAACCTCTGACTGCTTATAATATACAATGAAGAAGATACATTGTCAAAACGGCTAAATGCTCATAACATTCAGATAAGCCTACTTTGGTTGCAAGGACCTCCATGATTTTGTTGAGGCCCTGAGCATTTCTGAAGGCCACGTGGTTCCCGCTGTCACCGGTGATGGTCTCTATGGTGCGCAGGGCAAGCTGTTGAATAACAGGAAACTCTGAATTCAGCAGATCTAGGAGCGGAGGAAGTCCATTTAGCCCAGGCACCGCCACTCGGTTCTGAAACTCCTGAATGTGTACAAACAGCACAGATCAATTATTTTAACTGTATCCCTCTGGAACTTAAAAGTTTTGTGCTTTGAAAGCTTTGATATATCTATGACAATCCAAAACACAAAGCATTGCTAACCCAATTTAAGTTTAACATCAGAATAGCCAGCTGATAAATTCATTTTAATCTAACATGCAACAGATCCTCAGGCTGTCTACATCTGTAGTCTTACTTGTACAAGATTAAAGATGCACTCCACAGAATTTTTTTTCACATCAGGGTCTGGGCTGGACAAGAGTTGAATGAGATGTTCAAGTCCTTTATGGTCAAATATCTGGACCTTGTATGTGAAATCCACAGACAAGGACGCCAAACACAAAGTGGCGAATTCATGGACCACAACGTCCTCTGAGGTAGAAGTGCAGGTTTTATAAACAAAACAAAGAACATTTATGAGTCAAATATGAGTTTGCAAGATGTTAAACAGTATTTGAAAGTTTATGCCAGTCAACTTTACCTTCAGGCAACAGTTTGCTGAGAATTGTAGGAATCACATCAAGAGTCTTCAAACGTTGTTTAACTTCACCTGTTTAAACATCACAACCTCAAAATCTCTCGAAACAAATTGCATTTATTGATTTCTTATTTATCTGACATGCTTACAGTTGGAAGACATGATGCCCAAAGCCATGACAGCGTGTCTCTGCACAATCTTGCTCTCGTGAGATATGAGATGACAGAGGGGTTCGACTGCCCCCAAACTCATCAGAGAAGTTTTATTCTCATCACCTAAAACACATCATATGGGCGAATCACACAGAGGACAACTGAAAACAGCTACATAAGGGAACAGGGTGTACGCTTATCTCTGCAAAAATGCGCTGGACATCACTAGATGATGTTATTACCTTTTTCCGCAAATTTGTGGATGGCTTCGCAAGCTTTTGCCAACACATCTTCTTCAGGCGAACCGAGCATAAGAACCGCTGTTGATGCAGTCTTACTCTCGATAGACAAAGGGTCGAACTAAAACAATAATGTTTTACATAGTATAATTCAATAATTCACATAGATCACATTGATTAAAAGGTAAAATACGGGTTCAAGGTTTCATTGCAATACTGGAGAAAAACATTCTCACCCCATCTTTATGAAATGACTCAGTTTCCTTTTTGACTTTTTTACCCATGAAGAGGTTCAACAATTATAAGTTCACTAAAACAAAACAATTGGGAAGTGAATAATGTATTAAAAACAAACAGTAAACAGTGAAATACTTCTGCAAACGCATCAAGAACAACTACCTACTGTGTGAGTCTGTTTGGCTTGTTGCTGTTGCTAGGAAACTGATGCAATTTATCCTTTCGCCTGAAGGTGGTGCCAGAATCCCTGCAAATCATTTATATTATTATGTATTATTTATAATATATCAGTCATTAAATGTTAGATAACGCCACTGTAACTATGTATTTCAGTTATATAATATATATGTTTATCATTATAATCATTAGACGAACAAACATAGGTAAAGATAAACTAATCACAGACGTTATTTTTTCATTTTATTAGTACATTTTGGAAAAATAAGAACAGATTATTATAGGAAAAGTGTAGCATAAAAATAATAATATCAACAATAATTCATCTTTAGAATAATAAACGTTTGTGGGCCTATATAATAATGAGTTCTTAATAAGTACAGTTATGCTGTTAATCAGTCCATTCCTGTGTGACTTGTAATATAAATGACACCTAGATCTAGACTATTTGATGTTAAAGCGTAAAACAGGAAGCACAGATATTTTACAGAACATCCTTTGCAGAATATATGGTGTTGAATCATCTCGTATTTCCTCTTTTTAAATCCTGATTATGTGCCAAATATTCAATTGTTTTCTGATATTCATATTTGTTCACACGTTCATTTATTTAGCTTTCCTCTAAAACGCCTTAACCCGAAGGTCTGAGTGATAAAATCAAAGCGATTGCGTCTCTGTCTGTGTGTATGAGTCTCGACCTCCTCCCACTCTCTCACCGTGTGCGTGGACCTGTCAGTCCGTCATTCGGGCAGTGCAGCGCTGAGCCGGATACGCAACTATATTAAAGCCACAGACAAAAATTTTACGCTTCATTCAAGCTTCGACATCTTTCACATTTGGGAATACTGTCTGTCTTTGAGAAATCGCATCTTTTTGCGGCGGACAAGCGACAAAGAAAGAAAGTGGGAGTGAGATTTTGCGGGGTTGTTGGGCTTTAGCCTGACTGGGGTGTGTTAGCATGCTAACGGATCAGCGCCGCAGTGGATGTATTTCCACCCGCTCTTTTATCCGCAAATCACACTGACGTCGTACGATTTACATTTTAATCTTTATTCTTTGTGATATCCTTTAACGTTTTGTGCATTTCCGCAAGATACGTGTTAAAAATAGCCCTCGAGCAGAGCTTGCAGGATATGTTAGCCAGTTAGCCAGTAGGGAAGGCTTACATACAAATGAAGCCTTAAGGAGTCTTAAGACTTGAAAAATAGCGATTTTTGTTAATAGCTTTAATGCTATATGTTAATTGTGCTAATTACATTTGGGCAAAATATTTATCTGTCTAACAAGCTGATAGTTGGTACAGTTAGCTGGCTGGGGTTTAGCTAACTGAACGTTATGCCTGATGCTATTTTACTAAGGGACAGTTAGGACGCCGCTAGCTTCAGTAAAGCACTTGTCACTGTGTGATAGTTATTTTATTGTTATACAACAAACAATGGCATCGGTCGGTAACGCTGTCTCGTCGTTTGCAAGCAAAACGAAAACGAAGAAAAAACATTTCGTTGCCCAGAAAGTGAAGCTGTTTCGTGCCAGCGACCCTCTGCTCAGTGTCCTCATGTGGGGAATCAACCATTCGGTAAGTCAGTCTTATATATAGTTATATTATTATACGTATATATGACTATATGCTTGATAAGTCTGTCTTTTATTGCACAATGCATCAGTCAACTGTTACTGTTCAGTAGTTCAGTACAACTGTTACAGTGCGAACGACAGTCGCTTTCTATACAGTTGTAATAGTAATTGCCACCATCTGTTGGAAACATGCAATTCATTATCATCACTCATGAAGAGGTTTGCTTTGAACAGTCTGGTTTGGGCTCCTTCAAAGCTTTCGCAGGCTCACATTCCCTTGTCGCAAATACCAAACATGTTTGTGAACCGATTGACTTTTATGAAGTTTATGGCTTATGAAACTATTATTGGTTTGTACAGTAATTATTGGGCCGCTGTGCTCTTTTATGTTCATGTAAAGAGATTGCAAAATAATATCTGTATCGGTAGTGAGGCCCTGGGTGAGTAATGCTTTCCTGTCGGAAGTTTTGGTTGCAAGATAAGCGTGTAGGTCTGTTGAAGCAAGAAGTCAGCTGACCAATGACTGTTACAGCTCTAACCATTTCTGTTTTATTTGTCTATTTTTGAAGAGACTGTCTTTGTTGTTTTTCCATTATGCATCTCTTTGTGGGCCTGTTCATGTACTTTAATACTGTTGTGTGTTGAGTTGAAAGGTGACAAAAGTTTGCGTAAAATGCACCAAAAATATGCTATAAATGCAGGTCAAGATCAGATGTCTTGCTGTTCAATGTTTTAGTTTTTGTTTGTAATTTGATTTCTGATTTTGTGTTTTTTATCTGATATCTGTTTGAATTGGGCAGTCCGTTGACTGTTTGTTAAGCGTCTCAATGAACAGACAAATCACACAGTGTGTACATAAAGATTTTTTGTAAAAGTAATTCCTTGGATATCCTTGGACAAGTTGAAACTACACAGATTTTTGCTACTTAGGTGACATTTTCCAAATGGGTAGCTGTGTCTAGTTGTGGATAAACAGTGTGCTTATGGTTAACATTTAGTAAGATGGTTTAGTTGACGGTTTAGTCATTTCAGTATAATGTCACATAAACACAATTTGGCCAAAATCTCACACCATTGGATATTATGTTATATTCAAAATGTATAATATAAATACATTAGATTTTTTTAAATGTAAGTCGACTGATGTAAAAGCAAGATATATACTATTAATACTTAATACTACTATTAAACCACAGAAAACAGTATGTTATGTTTGAACCAATAACAGCATATACATTAACATAGAGATGTAGCCTTTTAATGTTCAAGGCTGGTGCATCAAAGTGGAGGTCCGGTCATGGACTTGCATGGCTGTAATGGAGGAAGCCAACAAGAGGCATTCAGAGCATAATTTGGAGGCCACAAAAGACAACTTATAAAAGCAAAAAACAGGTCCTTACTTATTGGTAAAGCCTATCAGTTAAACTCACTGACTGCCACTGATTGGTGCCGAGCCATGACAATGTGTCAAAAAATCTAATGTTGGTTTGTTTGGATTGCAGATACTGTTCAAAATGTACTCAAGAAACTTAAGGGTGGAGTAGTTGGTGGGGCTCTCTGGTACTTACATTGCTAATGAATCATGCATGCAGCTGCAAGCCCTCGCTGAGCTCAGACTACTAAACAGAAAGCAGCACTTGACCACTGAGGACCACAATCACGCTTGAATTTCATTAACAGACCATTGAATGGGGAATATAACATAACCTTATTCTCTGTATCAAGGAGCTTCTCAGCTTTTGTTTGTTTTTGTGGGTCTACTTGAGACTCATTTGTATTTGCATCGAGATTAATAGGACAATTCATTTTCATAAGGAGCAGCATATTGAGTTTCAATGATTATTGAAACCAAACACTATGGGAAGCAGTTGTTTTAGTCTATCCCATAGTAATCGCTCCCATTTTTGTGTACTATACGCAAGTCTGTACTCTCTCATAATCCCTGTTATCTCTTACTTTTCTCTTTAAGTCTTCAAAGCTTCCCAGATTCTCCCGCCCTGACCAGGAGTTGCTCTGTCTGTCTCCGGATTGCATAAGTTACTAAAAATACTCGGTATACAGCAGCCGATCTGTGGCGCTGGGAAAATAGACACACTATTTTTACACAGCCTTAAGTCGAATGCTGCTCATCATCAAAGTCTTTAACGCTTGATCAAAACAAGGTTTGATTATCAGGGCGTCTGTCGATGATTTAGACCTGTGCTACTTTGTGTTAGCGCATTTCTTTTAAACTAGCTATGTTTGTGGGATGCTAATTCTAACGTGCTGTAGGCATATCAGGTTCTGCAAAATGCTATGTTGGCAATTGCCATGTAGCATCTTTGCAGTGTAGCGTTTATAGTCCATATATACAGTATATATTGGCCAAGTAAGATAAGATGAGTTACCATGTTGTTAATGTCAGTTCTTCTGAATTATTGGTGCTTAGAGAAATGGTGAACTAGCTTTTTATGGCAGTTTAGACAATTGCACAACCATTTAGTGCTAGTAGTAACACTTTCAGATTTCAATAGGTACTACAGCATCAATCTTTAAAAAGAAGGGGGTTGACTCAGTTTGGCGTGGTGCGTTACTGCTTGTCTTTTGTACTCATTTTAAAGGATGTCATAAAAGGCCGGCACAGGGTTGAAAAGGCAACAGCACTTTGTGTTCCTTTTTATTTGAAAAGGCTACACCTACTTAATTCATTGTGCCTTTCTGAGGTTATTGGTGGTAAATGGCCAGTGTAACTGATTTCATTTTACCTTGAGTGATTAAAAACAACATTCAACACACAGATAATCTTTTCTTCAAATTTACAGATTAGGGTTAAATGTTTCTAACCTCTAGGTGGTTCTTTAAACGCATTACCTGTTAATATTTATGAAAGTAACCTTATTTTAATACAATTAGCTTTGTTTCTTGCTGTTGCTAAGCATTGTTGACTGACACGACCAAATAAGCTGTTGAGCAAATAGCAAGACTGTTGTAAATAGCTATTTATATAAGCTTAGTATCTCTGTTAGCATTCTTAGCTTCCAAACCCTTATTTTAGATTTTTTAATGGCTTACATCTGGGGTTTATAATGCGTGTGGGCAAACTATGAATAGACTCATATGTGACCTTTAGGGCTTTTTCATTGGCCTTCCACCAGAATTTGAATGAGCCATTAGTTTAGATAAATGCTCTCCTTCCTGGTTTCCACAGCGCTTATTTTTTGTTTTGAAATATAGGATGATTATGTTCTCTAAGAAGTATTGTTGCTTACAGTTTATTCAGTTAATGTTTTATAATGTTTTATAAGTTTATGCATTTGGCAGACACTTTAATCCAAAGCATTTTACAATACAATCAAGTTATACATTATGTGAATGGCTAGAGTTAAATTTGCATTAATGATATAAGTCAGTCAACACTCAGTGTGTCAGTGTTTTGTGGCCACTGTTTAAAGATTCATAAGCTCATGCAATGAATGTGGCATCAGAAATCTCAGAGAGCGAATTGCCTCACTTTGTTTGAATGACTACAAGATATGCAGAAAACAAAGAGCTTTACAAACATCTTGTGGGGGATGAGCGCTCACCCCTCTAGGTTTCCTGCATTGATGGAGCGCAAGCCTATCAGTTCTGTAGCGGAAAACCTGACTTTGCTACCATAGAGACAAACAGGAAGTGGTGGTGTGAAACCTGGCCCATGCTGAGCTGTTAAACAGTTGATTTTGCTTGGGGTTAGTTATCCACCTGTAACGTGACCTTAACACAATGCGGCATTTTGGCGTCACTTTTAGAAGTTTAGCATCTGTTAAAAATATTACAAAATTAGCTTCAGTGGTGGTCGTATAGATCCTGGCAGCTGGTCTTTGCTTTGTTCAAATGTTGGGCCAGTATTCTTGGATCCTAGCATATAGATGGAAACTGGGACTTTGGAGTATGTTGAGTACTCCAGGTTCTCACAGTTCTAATCTTGTGCAGTGTCTGTGGATAAGATCGCGCTCACTGAGTGATACGTAGCGTTTAGATCTGGTTAACTTACTGGCTGACTGTTGTTTTATGTGCTGCTAAAAGGTTAATTTGCTCAAGTTCAAGTGTAACATGAGTAGCAAGCCTCTACACACTTGTGTTTTTATAGCATAATAACTTTGGATTTTGGGCATTAGAAATGTATTTATAAATGTATGTATTTATGAAGTCACAAGAAAAGTAAAGCCACTTGTATCTGATTTTCAGGGTTATTTTGTAATGACTATTTGTTAGGGCAAAAGGGGTGTCAAAATTAAGTTTTCTTTTATATTAAAGGGCAATTCTGTACCCCTAAAATTATGTCATTTACTTAAATTTCAATGGGTTGATACTGAACTACGTGTGTCTAGTTTCTATATCATCACATATATCAAATAACTGCATTAAATGTTAAGTAACAAAACAGAAAGGCCATGGAGTATGTCTTTGGGGTTTTTGTTTCACTCCTTTTAAGAGTTACCATCATTCATGATCCTGGTATTATATGCACTAAATGCTCAACAGAAAGTCTCTTCTCAGTCTGTACATCTCTAGTTTGCAGAACCTTTAAAAGTCTCTGTGGCTACTGAGAAACACTGAGACGGCCCCCCACTGCAGATGACGTGGGATCGCTGTATCTCCAGGGAGCAGTTACCTCAGCACTCACTGTTGGTTAATTTTCCAGAAGGCGCTCGTACCTCAAATCTCATACCTCAAATCTCGTACCTCAGATCTCGTACCTCAAATCTTATCCTGCTCGTATGTTACTGCAGGAACCTGTTGCTTCTGAACTCCTCGCTGCTTAACTGTAATTACATTTCAGTTAAACAGCATACATTTAACCCTGCAGTGAAAGAGGTTCAGCCTCACAATGTTGTTACACTTGACATGGATTGTAGAACAAACACGAGCTTAAGAAGGTGTTAAGACGGTGACGGTTTCAATCACCTCTTCTCTTGGTTAGCACTAACATTGGGTCGTGAGTGATTTATTGTCATGTTCTCGAGTTGGTATGTAGCTGTTTCCGTGAACTATGTGTGTGTATTTGCAGCAGCTCTTATCCTGTAGCTTTTTCACCTTTGGTAAATTGGTGTCTACAAGAACTCAACGGAGGCTCTGAGCAGTTACGTTCTTTCTGGCCTGACGGCACATCTATTCTATTAAAAGGATGAACATTTTGTGTCAGCACAATCCTGAAAAAAGAAAAACATTTCCGTTTAAGTGATGAGTGAGCACTAACTTTTATGACATTTGTGGCTGTGATAGTGTTGGTTTCCTCCTGTGATATAGATTTTTTTTTTGAACAGTGTTTAGGAAGATACAGTATTTATCTTGTTTGTTTTTTGAATTGTAGTGTGCTCAGTTTGTAAGACATGTCTAATTTATGGCTTAACCTACTTATTTTGCTGTTTGGCGGTCTTGCAAATAAAAATGAATTCGCACGCCTAGCGCGCCTAATTTCTGACAACAGTGTGTAAGATAAGCCTAACTCACTAAGCATTAACCACAGCCGGTATTACAGCCTCTTTACGCTTGCTTGTGTCAGGGGTTGATGTTTTAAAGGGTTTCGAGTGACCTTGTTTAAAATGCCTGACTTCCTTTCACAATCTGCATTCTTGTAAAGGGTTTCAGTAACCCAAAGCCTTAACTTGAATCACCCCACAGGTTGGATCTCTATCAGTATCTTATCCTTGTAAATATTGGTGGCAGATATTCATTTGAAAATAAATTACTAGTTGCTGTTTTATGCAGTTATAGGTAACAGTTTGCATGTCTGGTTAAAAGGGATAGTTAGCTAACAATTCTCCCATTACTGTATTACCCTTGTAAAGATATTGTGTAGTATGTTAAAATACAGAACAAATGAGTTATAAATCAATTGCTCATGATTGAGTATAAGAAATTAAGTATAATGAATAAAATATGAAATTTTGCCTCCTATAGGTGCTGCTTCTTACCCACAATGCACTGGGCTCTGAGACGCCCCTCAGATCCATAGGCTTGACATTTGACTAGCCAATAGAAATGTCTCTAGAGACCTTACTGCTCTCCGTTCTCTTAGAGGTCACATCACTGTAGGTCGATGCAACATCCCTCTTGGTTATGAAAGACAACGCAAACTTCCTGTTTCCAGCCACCTATAAGCAACCTCAAAGTTAGATGCCTTAACTGACAGGCAGAGAGCCTCCAAATAAGGGCAGATAGTGCAACTTCTTTGACCTTAAAATGTCACTTAAAATGTCATACATATACCTGTATATGTCTGTATATACACACACACACACATTTAAGATGCTTCTATTTATATTTTGCTTAGTAACTGTCATCCTGATCATCTGTTTCTGCAGAGAGTGTCAAACCTCAGATGTTATCACTGATCTCCTGTGGTGCTTCATGCCTATTTGACTGAGTATAATTAGCCGTGCACTTCCTCAAACAAACAAATACATCTCCGTAATGAAAGCCTTCTACAGCCCTCTTAAGTTCAGCTAGCGGTAGCGTTTTATTTATTTATTTCTAAACCGAGGGAAAAAAACCATGAGTCACCGAACCTCTTTGTTGGAATGAAAAGAACCACGTCCACGTCGTTTCGAAATTCCCACTTCTCACAGCCCCCGCCGCAAAAAACTTTATTATGGTTTAATTACCGAACGCTTCGTGTTGTTTTACAGGGACAAACTGCACAGCAGGAACTAAAGACTGTTGAATGGATCACATTGTTTCAGTTCCTGAACTGAGCAAAGCACTGCATTGTGTCGCACTGCATATTGCCCTCAAATAAGACTGAACACAACACTCGCGTTGCCATTTCTGTGGCCAGCACATCTCAGCACCTCGTGCCTATGTGCTTGTGTTCCCTGGCTGTTAAAATGGCACATACATCATTATGATAATTGGGAAAACATGCTGAACTAACAAAGATTGGTGGCAGGAGTTTTAGGGTGTTAGGTTTGTGTGATGGTGTTGTAATCTGTAATTGCCCGATGATTCGAGATTGTTGCCATCACCCATCTTGACTGATTTGCATGGCTAAGTTTCCTTCAAGTTCCAAGTCAGTTCCAAAACTGAATGACTGAAAGACAATGCACATTTTTGATCATAAGAGAGTTAATATTGTGTCCTTTATATCTTGTGAATTTTATATGCCTCTAAAATTGTATTATATTATATACAAGCCACAGACACCCTGTGTCGACCACACCCAACGCAGTTGACTCCCATTCGTAGATTCGAACCCTAAACAAGTTGCAATAATTCTGTCTCTCTCTCTCTCTCTCTGTAGATAAACGAATTGAGCCACGTTCAGATCCCCATCATGTTAATGCCTGATGACTTCAAAGCCTACTCAAAAATCAAGGTGGACAACCACCTTTTCAACAAGTGAGTTCCTCCTAAACTTCTTTGCCTTCAGACTAGCTGTCTCAATACTGTATTGTTTTCACTGTTGAAGTACAGCACTGTGTAATCTCTTAATCTCGTGGTATTAGAGAAGTCTACAGATGTTTCTTTTGAGCAATCTCTATAATCTCGCTGTTCTTTGCTTTTCAGAGAGAATATGCCAAGCCATTTTAAGTTCAAGGAGTATTGTCCCCTTGTTTTCCGTAATTTGAGAGAGCGGTTCAGCATCGATGACCAAGACTTCCAGGTAGGTTTTGTGAAGAGAGAAGTGAGCCAAGGTGTCACATTCAGGTTTTAAACACCGCAGTGCTGCAATACTGCAATTGAACCACACAAAACCACAATATATTCTAATCTTCTAAATGTAACTAGATACGTTCAGGTCTTGGTGGGAAAAGCACATTGTTTACAGAAGGTAATTTAGTAATTAACTACTCAATTTACTGTCATATTGAAGACCATTATTTACCATAATAGCGCCATAATACTGTGCAGCCCCTGGATCCTTGACTGTCCCAAATACAAATGTTCTTAATTGCCCTCATATTTCTTTCCATTTTTCCCGTATGTTAGAATAAGTGATGAAAGTTTTTCTTTTTAAGAAGAATAGCCGCAATTTATGTGCATTGAACAGAAAGGCTTTTTCAACATTTTGGCTAATGAGGAAGTTATGCTTTCATTGTTCTCTGTAATCTGTAACAGCTAGTTGGAGTCTGATGTCTCTTGTATGGGTTTAAAAGACATTAGTTGACATGACTGTATCCCTGACACATAACATAAAAACATCCCAGAATGTGCTTTATTAACTTAAAGTCTTGGTTAGAGAAGTTGGTCTGGTCTGTGTGAGTTAGAGTTTAGTGTAGTGTTATGGAGGTTTAGCATAGGGTTCCGGCATTAAAAGGTTTAGTATAACCAATGAAAAGTTGTTGGGTTATCTAATGACTAGTTGTCCATTATAATTAGGACAGTTTAGGGTCGTGATCGCCTGTTTGTTTAATTTGAAATTCTGGTTGTGGCTGTACACATTTTCTGTTTTTAGCAATGGAAACTGCCATGTTTTTTTAACGTAGCTTGATTATTGTGGTAAAATTTATTTAAGTACCCCCCGCCCCCCAAATACTGGGTCGTTTTGACTAGAATAAGACGCGGTGTGAACCAGACTTTATGCCTCAAGTCAAAAGTCTGTTTATGTGTTTTTAGTTTTATTCTTCAGATCCTGTAAACAGTGAATTGATTTAGACTTTAGCGTTGTGGTTTTTTCAGTCCACCCTGAGTCCCCTGACAGCTGCCTGCCTCATCATCACTATTTTCAGCCCATCTGTGTACACACTTCCCCGTGGAACAACCAGTCAGCTGAAAAGCTACAGGCCCTCTGCCTGACTCAGCCTGGGAAGCTTTTTAGCTTTCGAAATCTCATATCCTGCTTCTGGTTTGTTGAAAATATTTGTTGAGTACCGGTGAGCGTGTAGAAGGGGAAATCAAAGCTTAGGTTTAAGGAACAGAGACAGACTGAGATATAGAGGCTCTGAGAGCATGGATGGGGTGTGTATGTTTATAGTTGAAGGTATCTGAGTCGTCTGAGGTGCCAAAACAAGGCAGCTGTGACTGTCATTCACACTCGCTAAGCAGAAACCGTAACCCAACAGTCTTTTCAAGTGCATCATGTGTCCACAGCACAGGCTTTTTTATGAAACTAGGGCAGCCACACACAAGCGCAGACCGCTTTAGTGTGAGTTGGAAATTCCTTTATGTCATCTCAGTGGTCAGATGTGTGAGGCAATGACATTCACAATAAATGATGTGCAGGGTAACTGTGGACAAGTGTTTTAAACTTGAAGACTATAATAAAAATTGTACAAGTTTGTTTTAAAATAGAGTAAATATCTTAAATAGATGTCAAGCTAAAGGATAGTTCACCCCCACATTTTCCATAATTACTCACCCTTGTGTCATTCCAAACCGGACTTTTTTTATTCTCTAGAACTACAGGGAAGATATTTAAAAAAATGTCTCAGTGGTTTTCTGCCTGTACAATAAAGTCAATGGGTTCCACTTGTGTAGTTACCAACATACCACAAAATACTTCCCTTTGTGTTCCTCAGAAAAAGACAAAATTCACACAGGTTTGGAATGATGTAATGGTGAGTAAATGATGTAAGAATTCTCATTTTGGGATGAACTATCCCTTTAAAGAAGATAAATTAGGAAAATTTCCCTCTGTGTACAAATAAAACACAAATCTTGCTGTCTGTAAGTAGAAGTATAGGTTACAGTGTGAAAGAACCGGTTGGTAACATGTGAAATCTCTTTGCGGTGTGTTTGGCAGAACTCTTTGACCCGCAGTGCGCCCCTCGTCAGCGAAGCTCAGGGCCGCAGTGGCGCCCGCTTTCACACCTCCTACGACAAGAGGTACGTCATCAAGACCATCAGCAGCGAGGATGTGGCCGAGATGCACAATATCCTCAAGAAATACCATCAGGTACGAACACACATACATCGCCTGGACAAGCTGCTGCAAGCCACGACATGATAATTCAACACCAATCATCAAATCACACATTAGCGAGCCCCAGTGTTCCCTGCTAACATATGGCTTCCTCAAACATCAATTGCACAGGATGTTGTTTATTATAAGCTCCAAATGTGTTTAATAACATGTTGTTTAAGAAGCACATGGTTATGAGAGCTTTTTTACCTCAGTATATCGTGGAATGTCATGGTACCACACTGCTACCGCAGTTCCTCGGCATGTACCGCCTCACCGTCGACGGCGACGAGACCTACATGATAGTCACGCGCAACGTGTTTAGCCACCGGTTGTCTGTGTATAAGAAGTATGACCTGAAGGTGAGGATTATGGGAAATGACAGATACATTTGCAGATATAAACAACAAATAACATGAGCTGACAGGTTTTATTTTTTCTTCTCATTAGGGATCTACCGTCGCCAGAGAGGCAAGTGACAAAGAAAAGGTCAGTTTTCACCCTCAAGCACAATGTTTAAAGTGAAATTCTGCAGAGAAATCAATACGTTTCATGTCATCGCTAATTTTCTCATATGCGAACAGCAAAGATTCCTGTGGCAGTAACATCTAAAGTCTGTCTTCAAATACTTCACTGGGCTTAGAATATATTTCATTTACTGAATGCTGAATTTATTTTAATTAATTGATTAAAGCGCATTAGTTTTTAAATAGTTCGAATTTTACTGCACAGAAGAGAGCAAGTGTAACGTAAGACACGCTGATATTAGCCTGTGTGATTATTGGGTTCACAGATGTAGGTCTATCCTATACTTAGTGTGTCACTGTCAAGGTAAAGCTGAGTACATGGGGCTTTTTAAAGCAGTGGTGCTTAAACCAAATAGCTGTAAGCTGTCATAGTATCTACACAGGGGCTGTAAATAAAAAGGAGATTTATTAACAAAGCTTGAGATGGTTTTGTTCATCATAAAGTACACGAGAGAAGAATTGGAATATGGATTAGATGGATTAGCAGTCTGCTATTTTTGTTTGTAATGTTGTCTGTTATTATTAGACTTGGACTTAAGAGATGAATCAGTTCATTGACTGTATGCATAAGAATCATGAAAGAAAGGTTTTGAATTTGCAAAGTATGTATTTATGTAATAATATACTGTAAAATATTATATCTTTGTCCTTAGTATCATTTTTCTGAAGTATGTATGATGGTGGCAAATATAAAAGTATGTATTGACCTAAGTTTAAGTCTAGGCCTAGAGGCCTGTGGATTAAAATGAGCTTAGTCTAGTTCTAACGGCCTGTGGATTAAACAACAGATGGTTTACTAGTGCACAAGAATGCCATGAAGTTACTCAGCCTCTGCTTTAATTTTATTATTGTGTCACAGGGCTGTAAACTCTGTACTTTCTAGAGTGTGCAAGGCCTCCCCGTTTTGGAAGGAGATAAAAGGAAGACAAACGTTCTCATTTCTCCTTCATTCACAGCTGCTCACAGGGAACTGCTCGCTTGTTTTTACAGCTCTTGGAAACCCTTGTGAATCCATTCATTTTTGGTGACCAAGTACAATTATTCCCTCTCATTGTGCGCATCAATCAGCACCGTACTAGCAAAGCACAACTCACTTATGTGTTCATTTGACATGCACTTTAATCCAAAGCAACTTGCATTCAGGCTATACATAGGTTTGTGTTTTCCCTGGGACCTGAACCCGTGACCTTGGCGTCGCTAGCGCCGCGCTCTCCAAGCTGAGCTATGGGAACTACGTTAGATTTAGCGCTAATGTCTTTTGGCAAACTTGCTCCTGTGCGTTAGCCAAAGGCAGCTTTACACACGGCTGTTGAAACTGCCAATTTAAGGTGAAGAATACAGACAGTCCGTCTGTGTCCCGCAAATGTCCTGTGTCCCCTCAAAAGGGCAGATGTTCGGAAGTCTCACTGTTGTAGCAGCCTTTAAGCTACTTGTTGCCTGGGCCGGTCACACAGAATAAATAAACAGTGCCAAATACACTTAATAGTGCTTGTGCTTGTTTGTGCAAATGTGGGCTTTGAAGCGTCTTTGAAGAAATACAGATGTTTGTGTTCTGCTCATGTTTTTATGATTTACACAATCACTTGCATCATCAAGATAGTTTACTTGAATTGCACTCTAAATGGCCACAAAGTTTTTCCCACATAAAATGTTAAGCAAAACACTCTTGTGAAACAGTCCAGCTCTTTTTTCCCCCCAATCGTGCATCAGATGGTCTCATATTGAGTTTAGGGGTCTCGTCTCCAGCCAGGCTGTGTTGGCGTGTACTGTGTGAATCAGTCCTGCATCTTATTGAAGATTTCTGCATTCTCTTGCATTGCTATACAATCACAATACAGATTATTGTTATTCATCTGTTTGTTTTAAAGAAAAAATAAGCAGACTTGGTCTTTTAAGTCAGAGTTTCATTTTACATTGATAAAAAATTGCTAAGATAAGTTTTAAATAACACGCACTGTCTACTAACTACTATCTACTAACATAGCAACATGTTTTATTCCAATCATCTTAACGTTTCGCTCTTAAATATCTTTGGTACCATGAGTTTGTCCATGGCTCAGATTTCACAATATGATATGTGTATATTTGCTTTAGGATGTTGGCAGATAGCAAAGGCTGTTAAAAGTCCATGAATAAGGTTTTTACGGGAGTCTAGAGTACAAAAAACTGCTGGTGAGGGAAATATGTTTCACCTGCATTCATTTTTATTGTCAAGCAAAGAATGAAAGATTATTACCTAATTTTTAAGTAATGAATTCATTGCTTGCATCTGAGCAAATGCATAATGATGATATGTTAATGTGTGTTGTGTTTTTGTATTGCTTTGTTTAGGCTGTTTAGTTTGGGTTAGTCTATTTAGCCCACGTTATTTCCTCATTTATTCATGTGAGTGGCTACATTAGTAATTCTTCTCTAGATGTGAAGAGGCGTTTAACCAGCAAAACAAAGACGTTTCTGCAAACAAAATCCGTGCCGTTGATTCGCACCACAACCGCTTTTTAATGCGTCTGCAGCGCCCCCTTCTGTGCTAAATGATATGACAGCTTTTATAAGGACGTGGATGTATTTTAAATACGGTGAAGAAATTGTGTTACACCCGGTACATTTCCTAAACACGTAAAATGTTCCTCTTGCTCTGTTCTGCCAGGCCAAGGAACTCCCCACATACAAAGATAATGACTTTATCAATGATGGACAGAAAATCTACATTGATGAGGAGAGTAAGAAAACCTTCCTGGAAAAGCTTCGGAAGGATGTGGAGGTAAGGGTTTTACCTCAGTGGTTTTACCTCGATTATCCCCTTCTCTCTTCTTCTGTCATTTTCTAAATCACCCATCATTGTTCCTATTGTCTCCTCATCCAGTTTCTGGCCTTACTGAAACTGATGGACTACAGTCTTCTGGTCGGGATCCACGACGTGGAGCGGGCGGAACAGGAGGAGGTGGAGAGCGAGGACAATGAGGGGGAGGAGGAAGGAGAAAGCGACGGAGGGATTGTCGGCACTCCCCCCGACAGTCCCAGCAACACTCTGGACAGCACTAAACCTCTCTCACCGGGAGACTTCAACCCCAGTATTGATGTCTATGCCATTAAAAGCCACGAGAGTGAGTGCTGTAGGAAAAAACAGCTTATGTGATGGGCCTGTTTTGTGCAATTCAGTTGCATTCTTTAAGATTGGATTACTGAACCATGTGGGTTTGAAATAAAGACACTATTTAATGAAGACTCTGTTTCTTAGGTTCCCCTAGAAAGGAAGTTTATTTTATGGCCGTTATTGATATTCTGCAGCATTACGATGCCAAGAAAAAAGCGGCTCACGCAGCCAAGACAGTAAAACATGGGGTGAGTGATTTCAATACAAGATAAACCATTTTATTTGATTTAAACATCTGCTTTTTAATATTATATCTCTGCTTTTACTTAATATTCACATTCCAAGCACAGATAAGCGACTGATATTGTAATATTTTAAAAACTAATATTTTGCTTTATTAGTCTCAGGAATAGTTTTGTAATGTTTCAAACTGTTTAAAATCAGTGGCAAGAATTCTACACACAAAAAGCAAAAGCGCTATTTCAGTACTAACAGTCTATTACAGTGGTTTTTATTTATCATTTATGCTTATTGATCATTGGTATATGACTTAATGCATTTGCAGAGGCATTGATCTCAGACGTGTGGTGCTTTTTTCCATCTTAGGCTGGAGCCGAGATTTCTACTGTGAACCCAGAGCAGTACTCCAAACGGTTCTATGACTTCATCACTACCATTCTGCCCTAGTACAGACAACCAAGCGGAGTCCACCGGGATAAAGAGGGACGCCAGCCGAGGGGTGCAGAACATTCACCCACCTGCTCTGCCACAAGGGGGCACCCTTTCAGCAGCTACAACCACCCTTCGTTTACATTTTGATTTGAATTTGTTGTTCTTTGTTTTGTGGGACCATGAGCGTGATGGAAAAAAGGACAACAGTTGTAACTTTTTGGGAGGGATGGGGGGGGGGGGGACTTTTTACTGCTTTTTAATTGCATGTCCCTTATTCTTGTTTGTTCCATTTGTTATTTTTCCTGCCTTTTAATATGGAAGAGAACAGAGAGGAAATTTGTAGAAGCTTGTGCGGTGGTCAGTCGTTCCATTAATGGGCGCGTAGAACAGGCAACCCAACGCCGTTCTAGAACCTGGATCTTCTCAATTGGAACTTCATAGGATCATTTATCATACGCTTGGTCATCTGGTCCCTGTCCAAACTCTCCTCACCAAACCCCTGGTTGCCCATTCTGCTATATGTCCAAGGTCAACAGCTTGTTTGGAGCTTTGCAAAGACTCCGAGGCACCCTAAGCACTTGACACAAACTCTCTCTACACGCAATCCTTTTCCGGCTCTTCCGGATACTAACCAGAAATGCTGTTGAGCCATTTTCAAAAGAAGGACCCATTGCCCTCACTTGCCTTGTTTGGACAAACAGCCAAATCTGTCTTGCATGTTCCTTCAGTGTTCCGAGGCAAACGGATAGAGTTACTCAATTGAGGCAAAAGTTCCGGTCATGTTTTTCCTTTTTTTCGCAGCGACTCGAGGCTGAATGAAGACACTGAGGCAGCGGGATCAGTGGTTTCTCGTCGGTCGTCTGTGAATTCTGTTACATTAGCGATTCAGTTGCCATCAGCACCTTAAACTGTTGCACTTTTTATTAGCATCACTCGGTCTGTTACGAGCTGCAGCGATAGCACTATGAGGCACAGTTAAATGCCGCTTTGCAATTTCACGTGTTCTCACGCATATGCTTGTTCTTAGCAGACAAAACATTGTTTACCTCTTGCATTGTACCAGGACACACCCTTTTGTGTTGTTTCAGTATTCCATGGAGGTTTGGGGAAGATGGGGGCTTTGTATATTTTTCATTTTTGGTTTACTTTGAATCACATATATGTCTTTTGAATTGTGTTTTGAACGTTAAAATTGGCAGCAAAATAGATCAATTGTATATTTGCACACCATGAACGGAACCAAAATTACGTTCACATTTTCATGTGACGTTGTGTTGGTTCGGTGGTTTTTACAAGGGAAACCTAATGCTTGTTAATAGAGGCAGATTTGCGTCTGAAATGGCATTGGAATAGATTAAAACAGGTAATATGATTTAGAGATTAACATTTGCTTCCTGATTTACCTTATTCAAGCCTCCACATCTTAAGTCGTTTTAGGTTTTTTGATCACTTGCACATTTTTACATTCAATTTTAATCCAAACATTTAAATGTCAGACTTTTAAAGAACCACAAATGAAGAATGTTACTGTTTTGAAATCATTCAACCTGAGTACTGTCTAAAAAAAGAAAGGAAAAAAGAGGAAAAAAGTGTTGCTTTTTTATGTTTAGTCTGGTTTGGAAACGTGTATTTCATGCATATTGTTTTTTTATTTTCCTGTGCCCTGCCAACCCCAACCCCATATCTTTTCTTTTTAAAATAGTCCCATATCTGCTATACTGTGTTTTCAATGTACACTGTGCAAGAGTCGTGCCTTTATAACAATTATTTAATTCTGTGTTTTAATCTCTTTGTTGTTGTTTTTTTTTTCATGCAGAAGTTAAAAAGTTGTTTTCTAATGCTAGGGTGGATAAAGACGTTTGTCAGTGTTTCTTTTATTTGCTTTCTTCCCCATAACATGCTGTTACTTACAAAAAGATACACAATGTAACTTGTCACAACGCCACACCAATGCAAAGGTCGCCATTTCTCTTTGACCGCCTGATTCTATGTGCAAGCCTTTTGGACAGAGTGTGCATTGTGAATTTGTCGATATGAATAGGTGTGACTCGTTATCGTGTTCATTGTAAAATGTGTTCAGGCTTTGTCAAAGCATTTAATCCGGAAGTATTATCCGTTTCCCATGTTACAGCGTCTTTGGTTAATGTTGGTTCATTTGTTAATAAACTGAGCGCTGCGTGTGTCCTTGGGAAACCAGTGCGCAGTGGAAAAGATGCATTTTTTTATTGTGCTCTCACTGGAAAAGCAAACAACCTCTGGCCTTCTTGGATGTAGGAATATTCACAAAACAACACGGGCATGTCTTAACAAAAGACTTTGATACTGGATTCACACGCAGCGAAAAATATATGAATTTCACTTAACGTGAGAGATGCAGGTTCACGGCTCTGCTTTGTTCTTCATTTGCCAAAAGCATAAACGCTCAACGTGTTCATTTATAACTCATCACTTTGAAAGCTTTGGAAAAATTGTAATGTGCTTTGTAGCGATTGGAGATTTATTTTGAATGATTTATTTTAAATGAACTCGGTGGTTCATGTCGTTTTATGATCTACAGTGAAGGACATATAACGAGAATCTGGTGTATTGTCACGCTCACAGATAGCTGAGAATAAGCGAATGAGGGTCCTGTCTCATGTGCTACGATGTAAACCGATATAATACACTCCATTTCATAAGCATTGCTCAAACAATAAAGCACTTTGTCTGCAGTTAACGGTGCAACGTCTCATCCTGTGTTGATTTCAGTTGCGTGTTGGAAACCAAAGAACGAGGTATTTTATCAAAGGCTGAAAAGTTACTCCGTCTGTGCTTGTAAATAATTCACGTGCAAAACCTATTCATTTTTTTGCATGTAATACTTCAAATGTGCACATACTTGTTTTACAGCTATATAGGTTTATGAACCGATGGCATTAACTGTAACAAAATGAAGAGATATAAGCTGGTTTTCACAGCACGTCGTATGAAATATCGAAAAATGCGTCCATGGACACAATTAATGGTGTCAAATCGGTTTGTGTATCAATGCAAGTTCTACGTGTGTGAATATGTCCTACAGAAACCAGTTTAAACATAGACAATTGTTAACCAGACGATGTTTTCAGCTACTTGTCATTGTTAACTCACAAACTATTTTCAAAGGTAGGCCTAACATCCGAAGCACGATATTTTAAGACGATTAGGCCCTGGGTCAAAAGTCACATACAAAACGTTACTGTAAGTTTGTTATAGTCTAAGATTGTTTTATTCACTCTTAATTCACATAATGTTTTGGGGCTTCTTGAAGTTCTGTGTTTGTCGCTTTTCCTTATACCATTTGCGGCCTAATTCCCAAAATCCCTGTCTTTACACGGCAGGTTAAAACCTATACATTTAAGAGTCACAGCACAAGTCTATCTCTTAATGTAGCCGAATGCACAATTGTTGGTATATAATACCTAATATTAAATAAAATGTACGTCTTTACAGAAAGGCAAAAATGCTTTTTAAACACATAGTCAGGATTTATAAATTTAATGGGCCTCTAAAATGAATTTGGTTCACAATAAGCACCTTAAACAAACTAACAGATCGAGGTTTTCTGAAATGGTCACTGAAATTGATGCTGACTTTCTGATTTAACTTCAAGAAATCCAGGTAGTTTATCCTTTGTGAATTTTACATATTATGAAAAATTAACTTGTGGTTGTTAGGCTTGCCCACTAAACTTAATATGTTTAGCATATTGTAAGCGTGAGGTTGTAGTTTTACAAACGTGTAGTTTGTAAATATATTTACAGCCTTGAAAACGGTTTGCAATGCGCCATTCTTAAAATAAATAAGATTTAATGTTATTTATTCTTAAATAATTTTCATCTAATCGTATGATATAATGGCTGTAGTAACACAACACATATTACACTCTTCATACGTTTTGTTTTACACACAAGAAGAGTCGTTGTTTCCAAAACTTTGCTTTTAACGGTGGGAACAAGCGCATAAATGTACATTTTCCTGGCAACTCTGTTCCCTTTAAAAATCCTAGTTGACATCATTATTGTAATACAACCACCTGTTTCGGGAGAAATAACCAAATGTACAGCCATTGTTTTTTAATCAGACTGTTTTAGGCTGTCGAAATCGGTGAAGGGAATTTGTTCGTTCCACCTTAAATCCTTCTGTCCTCCCCTTTAAGGGAAAATTCCTCATGCGTTCCTGCTCCGAACGAGGGCGCTGATCGCACGTGTAATGATGGCGCGTTTGTGCGCCACATTTTACTAAGCGCTGTCACCTTACGCTCCTGTTTCTCCTCAAACGTGTCGGGAAATGGTCAATATCACGGCATTTACATCTAATAATGTTGTCTATACAACTGTTCAAATGTTTGCGTTTCAATAACCGAGTATTTGATTTATTTGTTTATATCTACCTCGCACAGACCCACCATTTCTTCATTTTTCTGCATCGACTTTTTCCCAACTTAGTCTCCTGCTTTACCTGTTTACGTTGTAGACAACTTTAGCTGACCCTAATATTGATGAGGTTATCTGAAAGGATATCAAATGTTGCATTTATATATATTGATATATATATATATATATATATATATATACACACATTGCATCTTTGCAACAATTCTTAAACGTGAAGGAAAACCTCAAACCTACATGCTCCGTATTTTTCGTTCTTCTGGACTCACGCGTGCAAAGACACGACGTCAGAAATGACTGAAATATCTGCTCGTTTCAACATTAGCGTTCATGATAATGTAACAAAAATAAACACGTGGCTTGGTGGTAAAATCGCACTGCAGCACGTTTCAACCAAACGAATCGGGGTGTAAGAATTTAATGTGCGAGATGCTTAAATCCGAGCCAACAGAAACGCGGTTTCACATTTCGATACATCTGGATCAATAAGTTAAACCGAATTAAGTTGTGCTGCTATCGCTGTGTGGCAAAGGACCGAGATCGTTTAATCGTTATTTGCTTATTTTGCATCCAATTTTTAAAGAAGCAGGACTAGGTTACATCCACCATCGCCAAACGTTATAACTGTATAGTCAAATCCAGCATAAATGCGACTGTTTAATTGTCTGATTTATTCGACCTTGCACACAAGTACAGGTTACAATAAGATAATAGAGAACAGCTTGTTTAGTCTTATTATTTCTTATTTTAGATGAACTCCGCATGCTAAAGTTTTGCAGCACTCAGTATTGTTTAAATAATGTGCCTCGATTTAATATTCTGTCATTTTAATAGATCTTAATTGGTTTAATTCACTTTCCATGCAGTTATAACTAATATGGGTTATATGCTGTAACTGTGAGTCGTATGTCTCTTTGTTTAAGCCTTTAATTCTGTATCAGAATCTTTATCAGGTCTTTAATGTATCAGGTCTTTAATGTTTGTCAGACGTATAGCAGAATATATCACTGACCCAAAGCGCATGTCACCTAATAGGACACTTACCTTCAGGGGAGCTTTGGGATCAGTGAGTTGTTTTTACAATGTGATGAAATTTGTGTTACTGGTTGGTTTGGATGCAGAATTATTCACTAACGATTCCCCAAGTAAATTAATTGCTTTTATACTTTCTTTAGACTTATCAGAACATGAGGACATTTGCCTATTTAAAGAGCAAACATACTAATATCAGATCAGGAGTTTGAGTGTTTGAGTTTAGACCAAGACCATCTTGTTTTGGCTGGTTCGATCCATTTAGATAGACATAACTAGTATAATAACTCTATAATAGCAGCGTATCACCTTTGACAAATATGACAAATATGAAAATTGCACAAAAATTGCATGGCTAACATCACTATCTATTTCATTTTCAAGTTGAAAAGCTAGTTTAAAACACTTAATAGGTACATCCTACCTAACTGATAAGTTTGAGTTTCTTCGATTTTGTTCATAGTTTGTATATAAACTCTTCGTGATTTTGAAGTTTGTTCTCTACTTTTGTAACAGAATTGAGGGTCAATAAAAATAAAATCCTTAGGCTATGAAAGAAATATGTCGTATATTTCCTCCTGGGCGAAGGATTTAGACTCGGGTCACAGGGTCAATATGAGAAAATTGTAAAAAACTGGGAACTCTTTGGAATTCTTACAACAGTTGCATTTAATGCCTGAAGAAAACGTTCAATGGCGCCGTTTAATAACTAAAGTGTGACCAGACGAAAGGGTCTATCTGTTGAGACATACTGTAAGGTGTAACTTATAAAAAAAAAGGTTGGGAATAAAACCAGAGCCTTAATATTCCTTAATCAAATCTTCTTTTACACGGTATGTTTTGTTGTCTTTGTCTGAAGTTGTCTTTCTTTTTCGGGTTGTGTGGGGGTAGTTTATGCAGATAACTGAAGAATCCCTTTTCCATGAGGACATCTCCCCATTCTCTTCCTCAACCAAATTAAAAACTCTGGTACCTCTTAGAGGTATAACGCATTATTTTAGTCTTATGTGAACTCGTATCGTGACTTTATTGTGAATGATCCTATCGCTTTAACCCGAGAGACCCTCTAGTTTGTTGGATTTGTGTTCCCACTAATACCAATGAAACCCAGTTTACTGTCCTAAATAAGTGTATCCTAAATAAGAAATAAGTGTGACAAACTCGTGTGATAGCTGTGGTTGTATATTAAAAGCCGTACAATAATAATATGTAATGTAATGTAAAATGTAATATCACAATGACATTATCACGTTACCGAATTACCAATTATTGAATTCATGTATACAATTGAATTCATATATAGACACATTGCCTCTCTTCCTTTTTCTTTATTTTGTATATTTTGTATTTTCTTTATTTTTGTATTGTATTGGAAACAGCAATTGGTCAGTTCATTTGTTTAAAAATAGAATGAAATTGATAGACAACTACAATATTAAATTATATAAATAATAACTTTAAACCACCGAACATCAGTCAGATCAATTGTTAGTGATACAAAAACACTTAAAGAGTCTTAAAGAGATTTTAATCACACAACAACAATTTTGTTTATTGTTTTATTCTGTTACCAGAAACATTAGAAAACTCGACCTCTCAAGCTGATGTTTTGTCGGTTGAACACAGGATGAGGTTTTGCCCATCACGTAACAACGTTATTTTTCTCCCAGGTCCTGATCCCATTACAAAAGAAGCTTCCAGGCCGCTTATCCTGTTTGTTGAACCACGTGTCCACATATAAAGTCAATGCTTTGGCATATGTCAAGCTTTTACTGAAGATTTATAATAAATATTTAGTGTTAAACCCCGACCTACGTAAATTATTGGAATAATTATATTGCAGAAGCATTTAAACACCGATCGCAGGTTTAACTCGATGTTTATAGTTTCCTAATAACTTTATTAAATAATGACTGTGCGGATTAGTCAATTTATGACATATATGCCTACAATGTCCGGGAAACTAAATCAACTTTGCATGCTTATAAACAACTAGAAGGCTAATTTCTCCCAGATTATCCCTTGGAGCTCAAAGATCAACGACAGGTTGAGCATAAACTTGTTCGGAGATTCCGGTATCTTTTCTACCCAGCACTCCAATGGCTGCATGTTGAGTTCTGTGAATGATTAAGCCTCGAGTCCATCTGATGAAGTCAGCCGGTGTATTTAACTGTGCAAACCCTGTTTTCTGTGCTGTGCTGTGTTCACTGTGCTATAAGTTGTCGATTTTCAGGGATGCATCTTAAGCCCTACTTATAAATTCCCTCCTTATAAATAACCCACATCTGTGTTAATACCTGCAGACACCAAACATATCTTTATTTAAACGTCTGTTTGCGCTGTGTTAATGGCCTTAATAACATAGGTTGTGTGTGTTTCCAAACGCATCTGGCCTGTTTTAGTGTAATATTAATACAGTGTTTGTGTATTAAGGCCTGTTGCAGCGCGTATTTGCATTTGTTATTGTTTTTTAGTGTAAAAACTGGCTGGTTTCTTAAGGTAGAGTACAATAAGTTTGTACAAGAAGTACAATAAGCTATTGTATATTTATTATATAATATTGCATTTATTTTAGCTGTTTTTAGCTTGTTTATTATATTCTTTATTTTTGTATTGTTACTTTTTTTGCTATTATTTTACTCTACAAACGGTACCATCTCGATACTAGAACTGTGAGGAAAACAATACCCTAGTAAATCTGGCTATTTTAATATTGTCATTATTATAAAATTGAGTTACATAGACGGACCCTGTTTACATCTTTATATTGACCCTGATTTGCGATTACTAAACTGTGTATTTCTTTCACTTACGTCTGAGGAATATACAGTCAATAAGTAACTCTATAATGCATTTATAGTCTAATTGTGCCTATTTGTGCGCCGTTAGTAAGACATCTTCATTTTTTCTCTCTTTCTTCTCATCTTTTTCAAGCAAAGAATTGTGAAGAAGAAAGCTTAAAGCATAACCCAATTAATGATCGTTATAACCAGAGATAAAAGTCTGCTTTAATATCGCTTGTGGGAGATGATTCGTATATATGTGTAAGTATGTTTAGGGGTGTTTTGACAATATTGCATAGGTAAAGAATCACACCATTAAAGTACTATGAAAACTAATTATGGTGTCTCCTCTTAGTCTGTCTTTCTTTGACTCACACACACACACACACACACACACACACACACACACACACACACACACACACACACACACACACACTGCTTGGATTAAACCATTATAAAAACTATAACGTGAAAACACGGTTGTGTAACTGCATCACGTATTTTAAACTCCACAGTTGAAAATGTGGACATACTCACTTTTTCCTGTTTCCTTCCCTCTCATAAAGTAGCACACAGCTATAGGCTTATAGTTTGCTCGAGTGCTTGTATAGAAAGGCACGAGACCAACGTGTTTAGCCCCTCCCCCACCAACACTTTTCTTACAATAAACAACTTATCTCTCCATTTGCATGTCATGTAAAATGTATTTTAGAATAATCATCGAAGACACAGTCATTGTTATACTGATAACAATGACTGTTAAGGAGATAACATCTAAAAATGAACGATCATTTCACATTACACTCAGATGTATTTAATGAACAGTTAAACCAGAAAAAAGAAAGTGCTTCAAAATTCATTATTCAAGTTTTCATTTCGAGTGCATTTATCCTACACAACAACGGTATAAAAGAATCAAGAAAACACAAAAATAAATATGCATTTTTATAAACAACCAGTGACTTCAGCTTAAAAAACCGTGTCAAAATCTGACCTCAAGTATTGTAGCAAAAGCAGAGGGGTAGAAAGTTACCATGTTTACAGTGAGTCACCGCCCATTTTCTAACTTCTGTTCATTGTGGCGATCGTAAAATTGTTTAACTTTAATGGGTGTTGAGTTGTGTTTACATTCTGTTTAATATGGCTAGATTTTAATGTATTGTTCTGAAGGCGAGACGACAGCTATTCTATCAAAGCGCAATGCACTTTAACAAACTGTTAAATAAACAATTTATATATCTGAATCATTCACCTGTCTGCATTTCACACTATGTAGTATGTTAAAACATTCACGATGGACTTTCTTTTATCACAATGCACATAAGTCAATTTCTCCATATGTTATATGCAGTCTGTTCGTTTTAGAGCAATGACGTGGACTCAGTAGCCTCGCTTTTGGTGTGCATAGTCTTTGCCTATTCAGTTATAACTCAGGCATTGTGTTTATTTTGTGCATGTTTTTGGACCACGGATGCAGTTGGCTATATAATCTAAAATGCCTTTAGTTCATTGACGGATCTAATACCAGAAGCAATTCCGTTTCAAAGGCCTGTTTCGGAGGCAGTCTGCTTTTGCTGAAGTAAACAAATACGGTACGTCACAGTACATTCATCACAAGGCATTTCTAAGGGGCATCAAGTTAACACACACTAGTGGAACATCAAGTTAACACTTGAATGTTATTTTGCCCGTTATCTGAGGTTACGATTTTTAGGTAATCCACGTATTTAGAGAAAATACAATCAAATAACTACAAGAAAAGGACAAAGCTATTGAGTCAAACAGAAATAAACATTTACTAAATACCCTGACCAAAATGTATTTATATTCCATTAAGCACCGAGGTCGTTTTCTGTGATGTTGTCATGTCTGCCTTTTACTCGCTGCATTTTTATCTCCAGCATTTACAAATAAGAACGATTAACAAACGTCCCCCCAAAGGCAAAGGACCATTGTAGAAATAGCACCAATATAATTTACTTGCGTAAAAAGGTTTTTTTTGGGTTACCTGGGATGGCTCTATACCTTAAAAAAAGAAAGAGACGTCAATGATTCACCTTATTGAGCATCAGCGTAGTGCAGTACACGGTAAATTTGTGCTGTAGCTGTTCCATATACCTTAAGTCATGAATGTGCTATAGAGTGACGTCGATTTGGTGTTTTTTCCATATTACGTGCAAAAAGTTCCTGATTGTCAGTTAGACGGCCATTGTGTTGGGCCTACCGTGAGAGTTACTGTGTGCTTCCTGCATGGGAGTGAACAGCCATGTGCCAACAATTGGGGAACACCCTTAAAATAAGTAAATAAAAGGGCATGGATCACAGGCCTACTGTAATTCTAAAAGACAGTATATTAAAGGATAGAATAGATGAAAAAGTGAAATGACTGCCCTGAAATATACAAAGTCAGATGTCTTAATGACAAAATTAACCACAGACCTGATAATCACAATAATGCCAAAACGAGAGATGGTTAACCCTGCCTGCAAAAATGAGCCAACGTTTACTCCATTAACGTCTAATCCATCACGTTAAAACCAACCAAATAAAATATATTTCGAACTGGTTCTTGCTAGACATGCTTATTATAAATATCTCTGTATATCCCAGAGTCCCAGCCTCGATGGAGACCAGCTTGAACCATAAGAGGACGTATGTATGCTACATAACAACAGGTCAACATATTCATTCAAAACAACAGTGGAAAAAACACAACTAACGCGGTATCAGTGCTAGTCAAAGTTTTAAGACATTTTCCTCCAGCTCAAAAAAAACAGTTCAGGGAATAACAGAGGTTTTCCTAAATTTGTGGCTCGGAGGGGGAGGAACAACTGAATGGCCAAGCTGCCATCTCCACACCGGGTGAGAACGATGAGGCTGCTGGTTACTTATGAAAGAGTTCAACGAGTAAGCGGGACTCAAATCTCCATCGCTGCCAATAATAAGTGACGGTGGAGAGGGAAAATTTGCCATGAAACTAAATGGCTTTTTAAGAGATGCTACATTGGTGCTCGTTCGTTTGCGTTTGCTCGATCCTACACAGTCTTCATTTGATCCCTCACTGATCGCGCATTTTCCTGCCGATCGGGGACTCCTGTCAACTTTTGCACTTGATTTAGTTGATATCCTCGCACTTTCGCTTTTTTTACCCAAAAGCATTGCCTTGTAGTTTCTCCTGACCCTTGCAGCATTTTTGCATTCTCCTTCCTCGGAACAAGAAGCGTTTAAAGTGCTTTTAGTTTCCTCGTCACAGGCAGAGTGCTGTAGTACAGAGCTCTCCGTGGCTTTAATCGCCTCTTTGCAGTGGTCTTTTTCCTTAAAATCCTTGCATTGGTGGACATACTCGTATTCGTCAAACGTATCTTCCACTTTAATTTTCACATTATTTAGTAAAGCAAGCGGCGCTTTGACTGCCCTGTTTCCCTCATTGTTAAAGCCTGAGGTCAAGATGGGCTCCTCCGCCTCTGTTTTGATATGTTTTAGCGGTGAGGGCAGTTTGAGGGAAGTTTTTGATTCCCTCTTGGAATTTGCTCCTAATGAAAGATGGCTGTCTGACGACTTACAAACTGTTATCCCTTTGTCCGAAACACAGTGTGATATCGAGGCTTGGAGGCATTTGTTTCCCGATCCCGGTATTCTTTGTTGGGGAAACGCCTTATTTCCATTTGCAATAGGTGTAAGGCCAATCTCTTTAATTATGTTATCTGAGGTCTTTGGATCGCTGGAAAATTCAAGGCGTGACACTGGTTCACAGCCCCCGTTTTCTCTTAAATCTGGGAAACGGGCCCCCACCAGGCAGAACTTCTGCACATTTGCGGCGTCACCATCCTTGCGTCTCTGGCTAAAAGATGCGCTGAAGTCCGTTTTTTGTGTTTTGCCATCTCTTTGACAATCCAAAACAGTCGGTGCTCCCTGGTTAGCCGGTATGCCCTGGAGATTAGGCCTATAATGAAAAGTAGGCTGTAGGACCAGAGGTGCTTTTGTGTTGAGACTTGAGAACCTTGCACGCCTGAACCGTATACTCTGCAGTGAAACTTGACTGGACACGGAGCTCGAGTCCGACTGGGACGAGCTCTCTTCGTCGGTACTGACATCTGAAGAATCCGAGAGGGAGTCGTCCTCCTCTTCGTCAGAAGTTCCCGAGTTACTGCTGGTGGAGAAACTCGATCCAAAATCCGAATCGTTGTTCACCCGTTCTGATATTGAGCTCGATTCGGTGTCGCTGCTGCAGCTTTCCTGAAAATGTCCAGTGTGTCGAGGGTCGATGTACAATCCGTGTTCGAGGTGGTGAAACTGGCTTAAAGATCCGTGAGGAACTTTTGGTTTACAGCATTTTGGGACGACCAGAACCGGGTGGCTGCGTCTGCTCCTCGACCAAAACTGACTCTCTCGCTTCCTCTTCCTTTTGTAAAGTAGGTCTGCGTTGCCTTGGTGCTTTGACTGCGCCGCAATGGCGGACTGATAGAGCAGCGGCTGTCGGTTCACAACGTGCCGAATAAACGCGTGTTTCTGATTAAAAGTCACGCAATTGTCGGGTATTTGAGCTGTTTCATAGTTTTTAAAGGGTGTGGATGCCGACTTTGTGACCGGTTGAAAGTCACGGGCAATGGATTTACTGTAAATTTGAGGTAGATTTGAGTGAGTGCGAGGGACAGAGTCAAGCCGAGCAGCCTTCTTTTTGAATGAGAAAGTCTGTGGGACGCTGTGCAAACTCAGCCAAACTTTCTCTCTCCAGAAGTCGCTTCTGGCAGCCGTGTGATTTTTGTCCTCGCACATTTTGTCTGATTTGTTTGCCCTTTCTCTTCTTTTGTTTGATTTCAAAACGCGCTCGGTTTTGCACGAAAAATACAGCGCCTCAACGTCCTCTCTTGAAATCAAAGTACACTTAGCTGCGTGGAAAGCTATTGAATTTATTGCTTTCAGCTTTCGCAATTCCTCTAAATCACAGTGATGCTTCTTTACGTTTAAATGGTCCATTCGTTTGTGTACAGTAGTCCGCGGAATGTTTTTCAAGAGGTCGGTAAAGACTTGAGAAAGGGCAAACATTTGTTTCCCTTTGATAACCAAATAGCCCAGCTTTACACCCTGCATTTCCTCAAAACCGGATTCCAAATCCCCCATCGTCTTCATTGCATTAATTCCAACATTTAGCGCGATGGATGTCCAGTTTCGTTAATGCAGCTGTTTTATTTCAAGGCATTCTGCTGAGCAGTCCAGCACGGGCTGTGACATGTCCACACTGCGTGATGCACAAAAAGTTTCACATAGAAAAATGAACACGAGATAGTCAGCTTGAATTAAAGCGATCAATCCATTGGCCAGAGCGCCGCATGATCGATGGAATGTGTGTGATGTTGCCGGCAGGCTGGATGCTGCCTGTCTGAGCTCCTGTATACCTGCGCTCTCTCAACTCTCTTCCCATTTGGCCATGAGGAAAAGAGGAAGGTGAATAGCACTGCCTGTGAGAAGGATAAAAGCGAAGAGAGTAGGGAAGTGAGAGAGGGGGTGAGCGAGCGAGAGAGAAACAGAGCCCAAAATGCAGCTGCTATTCCTGTTGCTGGTTTAGTCACAAATAAAATGACAGTGGAAACTGGGAAAGGCCGGAGACACCTTCATCAATTAATGCCCCCAAAGTCGACGCTGATTGGACGATACTGACAGGTGATGCAATAAAAATGGATATTCCAGCCTTGGCCAACCCCACCCCCTAGCTAATTTCCATATGGCTGTAATCCCACCTCTCTTAAATAGAGCAAATAATTCGCTATTGACAAGTTCGTATTAATAATAGTCATCATTGACGAGAATTATTGTAATACTTTGTGTTGTGCTCGTTCCTTCGAAATGAATAACGCTAACTATTAGGCTGCATATGTTGGTGATGAACGGCTTTTACAAACTTACACTTTACACGTTTTAAATGATCATAATGCTATGCATTATATTATATAAATCTATATAGTCTATATAATATAATATAAATCTATTTGCACGCTTTGCAAAATTTGATGGGATTGTTATTTGTGATGGATCTAATTTTGAAAGGATTTATATTTATAAGTGAAAGAAAAGGGAATATAAAGCCAAGATTTGTCATTTACACGATTGTAAAGTTTAAGGTCGAGAAAAATATCGATCATTGCATTTAACCAAAACCAAAGCTGTGCGTGTTTGACAACAATTATTTTTTCATCTTGTTTTCATCTTTTCATCATGCTTTTTTTCTCGAGTGTGTCGCGCGTTCTGGTACCGAAGTGTGTGTTACATATAGAATAACGCATAATACATAATTCCTCTATGTTTCGAGAAACCTTTAGGGCTATTTATTGTATTCTTTAAATGCAAATTAATATATATATTATATACAAGTATGAGAGCTAAGAATCTACGGAACACGTGTACGAAAAGTAAACAAACATCTAAATGAACTCAAAGGTTTAAGGCTGGTTTTCTTTTTTTCACCCTTTTTCATCTGGTGATGTCATGAAATGGGAGTATGAACAAATGTGCCCGTGATGTTGAAATGTATGTTTTTAATAACATCCTTCAAGGACAAGGGACAATGGCAATCCTGGTCATTGTTCAATTTTGCATGAGGTTTGTGTACGAGTGTGTGAGAGCGATAATATTGTACTTATGCCTTTGTGCGGTGGAACACAGCTCGTTTTTCTCAGGTCATGCAACTTCCATTCCACTTCCTACAAACGTGAAAGAAAAAATAGCGGGTTTTCAACAGCAATGACTACCCCTCCCCTGTTTGCGTCTGTGAAAAGACATTTGCCATTTTTTTACAATGAGAATGTACCAAGAGAGTATGTAGCATAACAGCAATGTCATGGGATAAAACAATACAGTTTTTTCATATATACGATAATTAATTACCACTAAATCTGTCTGTTAGACTAAAACACACTGTATGTTATCTTTAATTATTTTAAAATAAAATATTTTTATAATATTATGTAATGTAGTTCAGAACTGGGCCTTGCTTTTCACGTGGTTTATAAGAGCCATCAACACACACACACACACACACACACACACACACACACACACACACACACACACACACACACACACACACACACAATCGCTTTGCATCGTGTATGGCTTTTGCACAATGAATTACGTCTCTAACTGTTTCTTTTATTTACAACAATTCAGTAACAACATTTCACAGCGTTTAAATGCAGATGACCTGCCCCTGTTACCTTATAAATGCAAATACTGACGATTCTGCATGAGTAAGCATGTCGTGGGCCTGAACTTTGCTGGCGACCATAATGGTGCTACCAACGTTTACCGAAGTTTTTATTGACTTTACGTTTGCAGTACCAGTTACAAATATCTGTCATAATTTAACAAACAGCCATTCGATTAACGAAACTGTGCAATAGGTCCCAACTTATACACGATGAAATTAAATGACAATTTGGACAATATGCCTATAAGATGAATTAAACTCATATTACTATATGCTGATAATGATAATGAAAGCTACTATGTTGCATCACACCGAGCTTATCTGATGATGGTGTGCACGAGAAACTATGGTTGTCTATGTGCTCTGTAGATGGAAGCGGTTCGTGATCATTGCAGTCCATTTGGTGCCAAATCCAAGGTCTATATTTGCACGTATGCGTTCATATCTCACACTATAAACATACTTGCTCGCCCTGTTGATTCAAATGGCTCTGTCTCGTGTTAATTCTTGAGTGTTAAACCATACAGTGTAGTTCCTTATTACCGTATAAATCATGCCACTGCATGCCTACAGTATTTAAAAGTGGTAAACAGAATGTTTTGATATGTCTAAAAACATTCACGTTATATGTTTCAGCTGTTAATATACACATATAAAACACGTTTTAAATGCATAGGAATTAGCAACTTTTTGTCATATTTTGCTTGCTTAGAAATAATTTTGTTGACATACTCACCCAAAGCGTTTTTATTAGTATTGGTTCTACCACAAAATAACCAAACGTCACAAGGTATCAGAATATTTTCATTTTATTTTAAAGGTTTTCCTTGTAATAGAATATGTCAGTTGTTTTCCCCATACACTCGTTTTTATATTTTCAGCCTAATACACCATTTTATTCCAACCTCCGTTGAACTATATACGTTTGATTCCTGGTCCTTTGATTGTAAAACCTCACAGCTCGAACAGTCTCAATGGTGACATGAGTGATAATGATTGATCTTCGACCCAGTGCGTCAGTATAGTGTTGGGTGAGGAGTTGAAAGTTCTGCCTCCAGAAATGCTCGTCTTGCTTTGGGAGTTACTCCACGTTCCTGTTATTAAGTTGACATAGTAATAATTTAATTTGCCCATTGATCCAATAACTAGAAAAAAGTAAGAATTTTTATTACGTCACAAGCAATTTATTGGTATTATATCATGGTTGTGCCGCGCGAAGGAATAATTTAAGGCTTAATTTCTCGTTTGTGGAAATAACTAGTTTATTATTTATTGGACGCCTATAAATTCAATAAAACATACGCTGTATAATTTCCATAAAGCTACTGATTTTATTATCTGACAAACAACACAACCCTATAGCTTTATTTTGACCACGAGGGCTATAAGGTGAAACATCGTGTAAATCAATGACTTACAAAATATGCATTGGTGAATTAAACATGCATGTGTTTCTGTGTACGGTTGTGGATTTATTATCCTTCTATTTGTGAATAAACGCACTAAGGAAACTATTGTTGTACTTTACAAACATGTCGCTTCACAATGTAAATTGTATTTTTATGACCAGACTATGTTCTAGAGCGGTTGGGAGTAACATCAGGATGGGCCCTGGACCCTCAGACGTGACGGACTCACCAAGTGGGGGTCTGCCTGGGCTACCACCCCACAACGTGCGCGAGCCTCAAACAGCGGGGCAAACACGTCCGGTGGCAAATGGAAAAGACGCAGTTTACTCCATGTGTCTTAAAGTAAATGTGCGCGTACATTTCGCTAAGGATCGCGAGCTCAAAGTTTGGCGAAGAAGATTTTCACGTTAGAGAGCGTGTGAGGTAAGAGGACGTTTGTTCGTCGCGCTTTAGCAAACAAAAGGAGAACAAAGACCACATTTCTTTAAGATCGAAGCTGTCCTGTTATTTCATAGGAAGTCTTCTAGTGATCTCGTACATGGTAGCTAGTTTACTTGTTTTAAGGACACGTTTAGCCAACTGGTTTGTTTGTTTCTTTGCGTTTACAAAAAATATGTAGGTAACGTCATGGAGGAAGTAAATGCATAGATCAAACACAACACGTGTGTAAAGTTCAAGCACAATCCTGGGCTGTTGCTGCTCCACTAAATAACAGATGAAAAGTTACTTTTGAGATGATATAGTACTACACGCGAAGCGACTGCCAACAACATGACACAAGAACTTCTCGTGGGACAAATACAATCTAAAGTTACACCGCGATAAATTTGCTCTTTTATTCAAACACGTGCGCAAAACACAAAACTAAACACCGTTTGATCCATGTTTCTGTAGTGCATATAAACTACACGAGAAACCCTTAAAACAAGATTCAACCAAAACATTTATAAAGCCATGACGTACACGAAATACACTTCAAACAAGACCCGTTCCCTTATTCAACCCCCCAATTATGTGTAAAAAAACCCCTAAAAACAAGTAATAACAGTAGTAATTTGTTTTATGCCAACATACATATTTTCCATCCCATATCAAATAACAATATTTTAGAAACCCTGAGGTTTGGCTGCATTGGCATTTTAACCACTTAGCTGGTTGGGGGTGGGTTGAAATAACCTTTCACCCTGACGTGTCACATCTAGTGTGTGTGTGTGTGTGTGTGTGTGTGTGAGAAACGTTTGAGTTTGCTTCGAGTTACCCACAAGTCTTTGCGCAAAGAGCTTTGCCGCAAGCAAACTCATCCCGTTGCTTTTTGTCAAGTGTCGCATCCTAAGAAAACACGGTTCGCCCGTTTCCTACCGAAAAATTTACCTAATCCTAAATTTTGTGTGTGAAAAGATGCTACTATCACTTTTACAAATTTATTTTTAAACTGGTCGTCTTAATGAATTTTAAAACCAAATACTATTAGGTTGTTAACCTCATGTAAGTACCACTTGTCATTGGCAAAATAGCCAATGGAGCCACAACTGTTTTATTCTTTGTAACAAATCCAAATAAACGGCATCACAAGCAAATCCTTGTACATGGGCCTGAAGAAACGGCATCTATTTCTTTTTAAGCCTATTGTCCAAAAATCTATGCAACACTTGGAGACCATTAATTTTCAAATAATACTAAAAATGGACTACAAACCTTGTATGGGCTTATAGGCTTTAATCCTAATTTCATAATAAACTATTTTGTAACTTGTTGATAAAATATATTAATAATTAATCAATAAAACACCAATAAATCATAAAAAACAGAAATTTTGTAAAACTTCTATGTAAAAAGTATGAAGCCATCTTTTTAAACGGTAACTTCTAACAAGCACAAAAATTCCCGTTTTGGGACACTACAGGTTTTTTTTCTTTCACTGTCACCATTTGTCTAACAAAAATAACATATGGCTGTTTTCCAATAATTTATAATAATTATTATTAGTTATTGTTGGACCTTCTGTTCAGACAAACTGTACATAGAAATAAACACAAAATGTTTATTCATTGACATCAACCTATAACCTAATTTCAACCATAACGTAAAAGACGTGTTTTGAACTGTTGTAATACAGGTATGGGCTAGTAGGGCTGAGAATCGCCTTTAGCTGGGCTTGTTTTTAAACTTTAGATGTTATAAAACCAAGGAAAGGCATAGACATGCAACAAACAACAAACTTTAGATAAGTTATAAAATAGAAGCTAGACATACACATGCATACACTACACATACAGCAAACAATTTCAGTACAGTAGTCGAATTAAGTACCTAAATATATATATATAATATATATATATATGTCTGAAAAAATCAATGAATTAGTTTTGACAGGTTTGATTAAACAGCATAAAGGGAATCTGGTTAATGCAGAATCGTAATGACTTAGTCACACTCAAAACCCTCGTGAGCTCTTTGTAAGTAATCTTACTTCAATCCAAACAGGTACACATAAATCTATTATTACAGCATTATGTACAAACAACATCATAAAACAATTTATCTTGCATAAGGGGAGAATGATCAAGTGTATACCACAAAATAAGAATATAAAATAATGATAATAATAAAGAAAACAACTTCTAGTTTTTGTAACTCATCCATACTCTTCTATTATTGTATATACAGGTATTTGTCAAGTTTGTTTTCATCACATTGACGTCTTTTGTAAACTAGCGGAAAACTTCAATGGCGCTTGTAGTGTGAGTCGAACAACCCCGCCAGGCCTCGTTCCGCGCATGCGCACACGCGCCTCCACATCCAGATAGCCTTCAGTACTGGGTTGTGTGTTGTGCCCTAAAATACCGCCTTGTACTAGAAATATGGCTTTTCGTCGAAATGGGACATAATAGTCGACTTTTATGTGAGATTTGTGATACATACGCCCGATCGCCTTTTTGTTGCTCATTGTGTGGCGGCGGCGGCGGTAGATGGTATCCAGTGAGCTGTATCTGCCAGAGGATCACGACGACTCGGCGAATACTATGAAGGAGATGATCGGAGGCTGCTGCGTCTGTTCCGATGAGAGAGGCTGGGCCGAAAACCCGCTTGTCTACTGCGACGGTCACGGCTGTAATGTCGCCGTCCATCAAGGTAAATATAAGGATAACGGGTTTATTGTGTCTTGTGCGGAAGCGCGGTTTGATATTTCTGCCCGGGACGCCCGTTTGACGCGAATGTTTTGATAAGTTCCCTGCTGTTGCGTTGAGAGGATTAGCTTAGCCTAGCCTAGCCTAACTTAGCCTAGCTCAACCGTCTACACAGCATGACGAGTTTTATGTGGCGCCTTTTTTGTACCATCGGGACTGTAAGGAGGATGTTTTGGTTGTTAAGCTGTCGGGTGGAGGTGTTTTGTAACGTGTCCAGATCCCGCGAGGAAAAGTTACCACTGTGTGCTAATGTTGTCTAGTTAGCACGAGTGAAACTGCATGTCGTCCATGGCTGTTCATTATCTCCACTGGTTCACGAGCAAAAACGTGTCAGTCATTGATATGGAAACAACGGATCAGTCTGACACTCAAACCTCAAAACGTGTATATTTATGATCCAAACTATCAACTGTTGGCAAATATTGATTATTATAAATATCATGCATTGTTTAGTGCAGTTGTCGTGTAATTTTTTATTGATTTTTGCACAAGGGGTTAGATGACAGCTGTTTCAGAAACATGTTTGTTTTTCATGAGTAATAGTAAAAATGACAATTTTACTGTCGATGTGATCTGTCAGACAGGAAATGTACTGTTCTTAGCCTTAAGCAATTCTAGTACATCTTTGTACATATAACTATGTTGTTTACTTAGCAGTGATTTCTGTTCTGTCATGTCTTGTTCATAGCCTGACAAATTGTTTACCGTGCTTTGTAAATGTTTCTTGTACATATGACACTAAATGACTTTGAGCTATTAAAGTTTATGTACAGGTGTTGAAATGTGCTTTGCGAGATGTATATGCGTGTATCTTAGATTTTGCTTTGAGCTTGAACTTTAAATGCTATTCAGAGGTTTGATTGTCATCTAAACCTGGTGTCATGGCTGTTTGATTTTAGGGAGGTGTGGAGATTTAGCCAAATTATTTCAGTTGGCAGTTGAATGAACCAAACTTGTCTAATCTTGCTTTTGTTTAGCACATATTGAATGGGGTGATTGTATGTAAGATGATTATTCATCACATCTAGATACAGACCTCCACACCTAGGTGTTGACATGGTCAATTCATTGATATGGCAAAGCATGTTTGTTGCTTTTTATTGACACAAGTTGATTCGCTCACTTTAAAAGTATATTTCCATGCAGTTAGTGCCGAATTTTTTATTATAACATACAATTGTTGCATTAGCATTGTCCAGTAAAATCAGTAATACTCCAAACTCAAATTCTAACAGGAAAAGATAGTCTGGTACATAAGAAATAGATGCCACTCTCTTCATCTCATATGTCCCTCATTCCTGTTGTTTCAGCCTGCTATGGAATTGTCCAAGTTCCCACAGGGCCCTGGTTCTGCAGGAAATGTGAATCGCAGGAACGAGCTGCCAGGGTGGTAAGTTTCCTCATCTTTATACAAATCTTCCTGAATGTTTTGTCTAGATCTTCTTCCTGTTTGCAGTTCCTCTTTGATAGTTGCTGAGACATTGATTTTTGATGCTTTGAAGGTCTGGTCTTTGTTGAAGTGTTTCTGTAGCTCGGCTGTTAACTTGCAATGGCAAGTCCATGGGTTCGATTCCCAGGGAACACACATGCTGATAAAATGTTAACCTAAAATGTAGCTTAAAAAGTTGCTGTGGATAAAAGCATTTGTCAGATGCTACTAAGTTACTAGTGCAGACGAAGACATTGGTAGCTGGAACGAGGCACACATCAGAACAAACACAGCTGAAGACCAGGCATAGGACATCTGTAACAGGAAGTCTGTGATGAAACAGCAGTATTTAATTAGGTCAGAATACTTCAGTCCATGTGTGTGACTGGACACGGTTATGCAGCACAATGCAAAGCTTTAGTTTTTAACCTGTATTGATGCCGAGTAGTACAAGTAGGGAACAAAAGTGTTTCTAGTAAAGTTTGAAAGCAAAAAGTATTTTAAATGAAAAGCACTCATGTTTGATTTCTAGTTTAGTTTAGGCTTTATGCACTTTTAGGCGAGTTATAGAGACCTTGAGGAGCAATTGAACTGGCTAGTGCAGTAAAGCATTGATCTTTTACAGTCATCAATAAACAGTCTCATCGTTGTATTCTGAAATAATGCTAATATCTTATTTGTTTACTTGAGACTCAAGGGAATTTCTGTCAGAAGTTTGGAATGCAAATAATAGCATTAAAAACCTGGCAAATCATTTATTTTTATTCTGTAATACAGTTTGTTTCTGGATTCATTGTGCACCTCTCTGCCCTTTTAAAAACCATGTAATTGAAGGTAAAGAATTTAAAGTAACACATAATGGTGTTTTTCCCTTAACTGCTGAAAACCTTTTTATGCGTTTTAACTAATAATAGTTTTATTGATTGATAGTCACTTTAAGCTTATGAGCTCACTTACAAACAATCACATTTGACTCTGATTTACATGCAGATTGTACAGTAAGCATCACTAAATTACAGCAGCAACGTTTCCTCATGCAAAAATTGTTTTATTGTAATGTAGCACCATGGCTGTACAACATTAAAGTAATTTTAGATAATTGTAAAATTGGTAAGATTCTGTGCATCAGCCTGTTTTTTAATATGACATGCAGTTTTTAATATTTGATGGTTTTGTATATTTTGTGGAACTATTTTAATAAGTTGTTTTTTACTTATTTCGTGTTAATGGAGAATCAATGAGTATTGCTCTGCACAATTCTTGACATCACTGTTTTGACCAAATGTTTGCAACTCGCTGCAGGTTGTGTCCTGCATTAATATGATGGTTATTTGCTTACCATTAAAATGTTAAGGTAAATCTGGTTGGCATGATCTGTTTACCAGGGCATTTAGGACATTTAGGAGTCAGGATACAACAAAACCTTCTGGCATATTTGTTCTTTACTTTGTTCTATCTCACGGGTTCAGAGTGCCTAGTCTGAGTACACCCTTATTTTTGGCATATGTTTTAGTGCATGATAGTCAAGCAACAGTGTTCTGAATAAGGACCCATCTCAAAACCTGTCTTACGTTAAAGACCATTCTGTTATCTGTTATCTATAAGCTGAAGACTGTGGTTCGGTAAAGGAAACACAAGTGGTTAGGATAGACGCAGTTTCATTGGCAGTTGAAACAGTTTCCTTTGAAAGCAGATATGAGGCTGCCAAGTTGTACATGTGAATTGCGTGAGCAGTCAGGTGGGCATGAAATGAAAGTGGCAGTTTAGACCAGAACAATATTGTGTCACAAGAAGGGAAAACCTGTTATGCACTTACTCAGTATATTATATACTCAGTATGTGGGTATTTTGTTGCGTCCCACATCACACCGTGGAGGTTAGGAAAAGTGTTTAATGCCACCTGCACTTGTAAAGCAATTTCAGTAGTATAATTTTTGTTGCGTTTTTCCAATTTTAACCAACAATTAAACATCAAAGATTTGCGAAAACTGATAGCCCTCAAAAAACAGTGGAGGGCCAAGGCTGTTGTTTAAATTCCCAAAGCAATTATTATGATGAAACAGAATTTCTACATCTGATTCCTCCAATTACTAAAAATAAGCCCATTTTTTCCATCTGTGCCCTGCTTTGCCACTTTATTCCCAAAGATTAAAGGGTGGAGGGGGAGAAAGCCGAGCTGGCAGACCCCGGCAGAGGGAGGACTGTCCACCACCTGTAACAAAGATGAGGAGGACAGCCGACTGAGCAGAAGTTTAAAAACTTTGAACATAGTGGTATGTGGCACAAAATGGCATGGTTAAAACTTAACGTTCTGCCCCAGTTATCTAACCCTGTTCCGGACCTTATTACAAAAACCTCCTCTAAAGAGACGTAGTGTTATGCATGAGGAATCTTTCTCCAATCTCTTTTGTTTTTCGATATGTTTGCTTGTTTTCGCAGTAGCTGTCCTTAGTCAATCATTTTGGAAGATCATTCAACCTATTTTAAAAGGTTTCCTTCTTTCTTGTTCCACAAGTGGTTGTCTAAACCCGATTTCTCCTATAGCTGAACAGGACACATTTGGTTTTTGATGTAGTTGTTCGACTATCGAAGCCTCTTATCTACAGTTTCATTGATCAGTTTTGCGGGGATGTTTTGTGCCCTAGTTTCAGGAATGAAAGTCTAACTCTCATTTTTTTGTTTCTTGCCCTGTGTTCCTGAAAACCACCAGAGCCGTGTCTGGCCTGCAGATGGTTGCGAGGACAGTGGATTTATGTTGTCTCTTTTCTCATTTTTAGAGGTGTGAGCTGTGTCCCCACAAGGATGGAGCCTTAAAACGAACGGACAATGGGGGTAAGACCTCTTATCTCATCTTTCACAACATCATAACTTTCAAAAATAGTGACTTGAATTGACTGCAGTGTTTAAATATAGTTTGAAACTGGAAGCATCAGTGTTGTTTTAATTGTTGTTAGAGTTGTGCGTGTCCCAGTTTTGTTTTTTTTGTACTGTATTGTTCCACTCTGTGAACTGTGTGTTTCATAAAACATTTCCACAAAAATAATAGATAGCCTTTTATTTTTGTCAGAGATCACCTTGATGAACTTAAGTCTTTAAAATCTAATCTTTTGTTGTTAAAAAGGACGGGTTTGCACTTTCTTAGAGTTGTTAGGATGATATAACCCCTTGGGAGTAACGCATAGTTTGCTGAGGAAAACACAACTCTGTTTCTATGAATGCAGATGTTTAAATTTTTAATTTAATTTTTTTTTATTCGAGTCTCTCAGTTAACGTCTGGATAATAATCACAGAAAGGCTACTGTCAAAAATACTGCTGTTTATTACAGTGTTAAACAGGTCTTGCATGTATCCTCAGCAAACATTATTTTGTTTGGTCTCACCTCAACGTATTTTAACCTAGTTTGGATACTTCTCATAGACATGAGAAGCAAATACTTGTTGTTTTAAATGCTTGTTAATCGGAAGTTTTTAGGATGGCCTTGTATCCTTGGTTACAAAGGTTTTTATTTACATTTTTTCTACATGGTTAAGAATAGGGGAGTGTGTTTATCTCTCTTACCTTGGTTTTATGGTGGGCCGTCTCAGCAGGGTCATCCTGGGGCTGAGAGAGGACTTCTGTTCTCCACGCTCAGGGTTCACGCTGAGGGCAGCCCAGAGACTGTAAACCTGGCATGGGACACAGCTGCAGAACCGTGCCCCATCTTTAGGGGCAGTGAGCTGTTTAACAGCCATCAGGGAGACACCGTTGCCCCAGGCTTATGCTTGAGCTGTTTCGAACCATGTAATGCCTTTTTGCCTAAAATCTGAAAGCAGTTTGAAATTCTTAAGAGGATTCCATAATTTAAGGTTATTTACGATTAGGGAAAATTATGCTTGACACAAGAATTCTGGCCTTGTTTGCTTACGATTGAGAAAGATTACTTGTTCTAACCAGGAAGGGTCACACAAGTTACTTTTAGTTACTTAAAAGATGGAGAAATCTTTTTTCGCATTCAGCCAGAAAAAAAATAAAGTTTTGTTACAGTATCGCAGTACCGCTGAACCTCCCCTGACCTCCACGTGGTTTTCACAAGCGTGATTGTTGTTAAATTATACAAACACCAGAATATTCCCAAACGAAAACTCTGGAGTTAAAGCTTATGACTGATTTGCCTTCCCACTAGACTTACTCTGATTCATTCCAAAAGCGTTTCTAAAACGTTTACCACCATTTGAAGAGAACAGGATTGGTACTTGTAGCTAGGAACATCTTGGGCAATTTGTTCTTTTCAAGAAAGCCACCCTTCTTTTTAAAGGCGTTAGAAGTTCTTCGTGGTGTGCTTGGTTTTTTTTATTGCCTGGTTTATAGGCTTCTGCTGGATTCTTGGAGGGACTTCAAAACAACAAAACCCACCTCCTTGTCCCTTTAGGCTGGGGTCAAAGACAGTTCATGGGTTCACATTTAAGGTTAGGCCTGTTGCTGAGCCCTTATGCTGAATGCTGTGTGCATTTACACTCAATAAACCCCTCACACACAAACGTTGCAGAATGTGGTCGTTAAATCAGATTCATTTATTGTAGTGGTATTGTGGCTAAAAAGACAGCTGATGTGGAGAAAAGCTGAGATGGGGGTGGCTTGTAATTATATATTTATGTGTGCTTGTGGTTCCACACTTGGTCTAGACTGTAGGCAGAAGAGAATATGCCGTTTGACTCTTCCAGTCCCGGGTGTTCTGTGTTTATCAGCCCACACACTTTAATAACTGTTTTTCACACCATAGTGGAAGCCCAGTATATATAAATATATGCAAACAAATGACCACAGCCTCTAAATAAATGGACGTGGTATTCCAATCTATATAGAATCTATATGGTTCCTATTTATGTACGTTCTGCTTAAAGACTGTAACAAATAAATGGCATCATATTTATTCTGACAGTGTTACGGTTATGCATTTTAATTGCGTGTTAAATGTCACTTCCCCCAGGTGTGCGTATGTAATGTTCGACATTTGCACATAGTTTTTTTTTTTACATTCACAAATGTGAGTGAAATGTTGCCACCGTAGAGCCCTGGAATTCTGTCTTTACAGGTTCTTCTATAGAAATACAGGATCATCTTATAGAAATATAGTCTTCCTATAGAAGTATAGGGTCTTCCCATAGAAGTATATGGTTATCCTATAGAAAAATTAGGTAATTATGACTAATCATATATGGTGGTGTGTTTTTTAGGTTGGGCCCATGTGGTTTGTGCTCTTTACATCCCCGAGGTGGAGTTTGCCAATGTATCCACCATGGAGCCCATTGTGCTTCAGTCCGTCCCTCACGAACGGTATAACAAGGTAAGTAATCTCAGAGTGGCCACTTTGTATAACACACCTAATAGTGTTACGTGTTGCTATTGCAATGATGTGCTGATGTCAGTTGAAAAGCAAAGTCCCAACAGAAGGACCTCATAAATCAGCTCTGCAATGTAAACCGTAGGTGATAAGAACAGGTTTAGCTCTGATGTGAACGTGTTTTCTTAAGGGACCGAGTGCTGCATTTATCAGTGTTGAATAAACAGAATGAGGTATTAATACAGTTCATAAGCATGAATGAATCAAAGTTATGATTCGCCTTGTGGCAAATTAATGAAGATGGTGTAAAATGAAAAGAACCAGCTATGTTTACGATCAAATCTCTGTTTCAATGTGTGCAATATTAACAGCACAAATGTGTAATTGTATTTAGTGCTTGAAAGCAGATGCCAGCTGGATTACTGTACATTACTGTAACTTGTGAGTAATTGCAACGTCCAAATGTTTAGCCATTGTACTAAACTATGTGGATTAAGAATACAATGTTAGCTGCTAACGGCATTTGTCTTTATGACACCGCTTTCGTTTTTTATTTTAATAAACAGAATTGCATTTTGTTTTCTGTTGATTCCCTTTAATGCTGCAGATAACAAAAACTCTGTGTTATTTTGTCACTTTGATTTGATACTAAATCAGTTCGATTTGGATTCAATACGGTTTCAGAACTAAGGAGCTCAATTTAATCTCATTCTTGAATAGTGGCTTTAGGATAAAGTAGATTCAGCTGTGTTTGTAATTAAGTCCCTCATTGTGAGCTAGTTTAAAATCACATGGTCATCACTTGCTTATTAGTATAGGCGCTGGAAAGATCTGCTTCTGAGAGGCATGTTAAATTGGTAGAGCCTTGACGCTAAACAAGCTATGGGTCACGCGACAACGTATTGTATGCCATAATAACTGCTCAGGAATTGGATGTTCCAGTATGTGAAGAATCAGTTTGTGACTTTGTTTTTCCCTAGACGTGCTACATCTGTGAGGAACAAGGTCGTGAGAGCAAAGCTGCTACGGGAGCCTGCATGACGTGTAACAAACATGGCTGCCGACAAGCGTTCCACGTCACATGGTGAGTCACGTTATTTTATAATCTCATTCAAATAACTGAACAATTCACCATTCAAGTGATTACCTCAGCAATATCTCCAGATATTACAATATCCAAATACAAGGTTATGACTAGTTCTTCTTCTGAAGAGTTTAAGTAGCCTGTTAACTTCTAAACAAACTTGGCTACCTTAGTTCTTTCTGTATGTATTTAGAGCTCTGTCAGTTGTTATCTGTTTACTGTGCATGTCTAAACAAAAGTGAACTTTTGTCTGACACAGCAATTGTTTTGTCATCTTTGCATTTAGTGCTCAGTTTGCTGGGCTGCTGTGTGAAGAGCAAGGCTCAGATGCTGATAATGTGAAGTACTGTGGATACTGCAAGTACCATTACAGCAAACTGGTAAGAATCTGCTTTATCTACATCTATAAAACACATTGTCACAAAGTACCACTGCTGGAGAATCCAGCACTGTGACAGATTCCATTATTTCAAATGTAAAATATAAACGGTACATCCCCCATAGAAATAAACTTGCTTTCAAAATGTTTATATAGCCGCTTAAAAGCATATTTAGATGGATACATATTTTTGACATTGATGATGCGTTTTGCTTGTTCATTTGTGCTGGTTATTTATTCACAGAATGCTTGTGTAGAACTTTTCTTTGCTCTTGTTTATATCAGAGCATTCAAGCCACCATCTGTTCATCTTGTTTTTACCTTTGGTTACACGCGGGTCACGACAGGCACGTATTGATCATGTCTTCATGCCGTTGTTGTGCCGTTACCTCGTGAATCTGCAGTGCTTTTGAAAGGCACTCCCTCATCTGGAATAGCTCTCATTTCGTGAATGTCTAGCACTCCTGGTCCAATTACAGCTGATGAAAGCTGAGCTGTGGCATTACATTCCACCCCCACCCCCAGTGGCCCCCGCCGTCCCCATCTCAATCCCCCTCAAACCCTTTAACCCCCTAATCTCGTTGACAATCAACAGCAACTCGCTGGACTCTTGTCTGTGGCTCTTTTTCTTTCCTCTTCTTCCCCTCACCCCCTCGTTTCTCCTGCATTTACCTCATTCTAGTATTTCTCTCAGAAAAAAAAACATACGGTTAGGGTTTCAGAGAGAGAGAGAAACAGCCCAGCCGGTGACCCTGTGGTCTTCTGTCCAGCTCTGCTCAGTTCTTAGCACGTGTGGACTTGAGCTTGTGTGTGTGTGTTGTTTTTCTGTCATTGTAGGGATCAGTTATTAAACATAGTGAATGATGCTTTTTCAAAGCTGTAAATTTTGAGGGTCATGTTTAGGAGTAGGGTGGGTGTTAGGAGATATAATATACAGTTTGTACAGTATGGAAGTCATTGGCTATGAAAATTCCCAACAAACGTGTGTGTGTGTGTGTGTGTGTGTGTGTGGTGAGGGGGGGTTTACTCACTCTAGCCCTAGAGCTACACTGAGCCCCCTGCTGCTTCTCAGATTTGTGCTCTGTGTGTGTGTGTGTCAGTCCTCCCTTCCAACAAAGGCTTCTCACATGCTGCCAGTCCTCTACAGGTCTTCTGAGTGAGGAGCTGGAGGCGGGGCTAATGCTTTGTGATGTTCTCATACAAAATTGTAATGAATCAGGATTTGTGTTGGAGGAATTGTGATGTTTAGTTCTTTCATTTATTAATAACAGCTGTGGTTTACACGTTCATCAATATATTTTGTAAGCAATGTTAGCATCCGCGATCCTTCTGAACAGGATCTTTTTGCAGGTTGTTCCGTGTCTCCCTGTTACTCTGTTAATGGACTGAAAACATCAGCCCTGTTTTTTCAGTTTAATCCAGCTACTAACCTTTGACTTCTCCAACATAGGGCTATGTTTTGTTTGGCTGCTGGTAAAGGCCATTTTGTGACCTGAGCTTTTCTCAATGTACCAGTTGTTGACAATAGCAACTTTCGAACCCTTTTTAGAAAAAACCCTTAAAGAAAACTATATATTACAAATATTTTTGATACCTGTTATCAAACTGCAGCTAATGTGACTTATCTAAATTGTGTGTTGTAAGAAATATCTAATGGTTGACCAGTTTAGATGTTAATAGTGGAACTTGCAGTTTATTTTTCGTTAAAAATAGTTGCTGTCGGTCTGAAGATTGTCTTTGATTTTACTGTTGTTTGTTAGCGAAAGCAAGTAAAGTTGGCAATTTAAAGCTAACTTTTGTTACCCTCTTGTTGACTTGTCCAGCTACAAGTTACACATGTGATACAGTAGCATTTTAACTTAAAAAAATCACAGTTGGTTGCCATGACAATGTGTCTTTTTCCCTTTTGTCAACTTTTTGTTTGTATTGTCTCAGTAAGGGCTGTTTTGTGTTACTAGAAGAGAGAGGTGAGAAATAGGAAATAGGGTAACTGGACGGACTTTAAATGGTAACTTGAAGTTCCTCTTTCACCTTTTAGAGAAGGAGCAAAGGCCGCGGTAGTAGGGCTCAAAGCTTAAGCGATTCTTCCCCTCACTCTTTGGATAAGCACCATGACAAGGAAAAGAAGGTAAGACAGCCTCCAGATCTACCTCACTTCCTGCCATGTGTGATTGACGCCCCCTCCTCACGGCTTCAGACTATGAGGTAATCAAAACTCCCGTTTGGCACGGGCCTACGTCACCTTGAGCCATCCCAAGTGTTCATATTCCAGAGCTTTCAGAGCCGCGGGAGGGAAAACGGTGGCTTTTATCGCCCAAAGCTGTTAGTATTTTGGTGCTGCCCAAAATGATCAACAAAAAGGTTGCTGTATTCATCGAAAAAGCATTTGTCATGGTTATTAGTTCCACTGACTGTGTTTAAAAAGCATTGATAGGTAGTGTAGTCATTTGTTCCACTTATTTTCAACAAGATTTGCTGTATATATGAAATATGTAGCATCATTGGCCTTACCTGCCTTTTCGTTTAATTCAATTTAGCGTGGGCTGTTTGTAACGGCCTCGTATCAGTTATTTCGTTCACTGTGGTGGAAGACCATCAGTATTATATGTAGAAATCGAACAAAAACCTTGAGTTAATTCTGTGTCTTTTTCTGTAGTATGTGAAATACTAACCCAGTTTTAGCACCAGACCTCATAGTGTGAAATGTGTGGAGGAGCTCATCACGTCTGTCCATCGTCATTTATAATTTTCTGCCTGTTCCTCTCAGCAGTTCCCACCGGCCGCATATTTCAAACACTCTTAATCAGTGATCTGATTTGTTCCATTCACACCGAGGCATTAAAATGGCTCTTAGTGTTGAATTCATTTTTATTACAATGTCTTCTTATGTTCCTGCTTTTTTTTTTTTTTTTTTTTTTAAGTTTAATCATATTTAACCAAAATAAATTATATATTTTGTGATTATCACATTACATGTTATCCCGTGAAATTTGGTTGAAACCCTAAATGTATTTAAATGGAATGGAAAATGTGATAATGCTACATTTGCCAACATACCTACATTTTAATTGGTGAGTGCAAAATGGAACAGCAAATTTATTTTAATGCTTAGCTTTGAGATTACTGATTAAACATAATATTTGTAAATGATTACATTACAAATATACATTTTTTACTTAAAGTTCATCAATCATTTTTAAGTTATTTAAATAGTTTAAGTCATTATTGTGGATTTGTTTGAAGGAACATGTTAAAAGTTACAAATGTGACTGCTAAATATATCGGCTCATACAGCAGGAACTGATGTTGATCACAGAGGCTGTTGGTTATTGGATACAAATTCACTGATTATTTGAATCTGTTTAAACAGGTTTGGATTGGAAATACCACAATCAGCTAGACAGTGCCTGGCTATGCTCAAACACAGACTGCTCGGCCTGTATAATCTAGGCCAGAGATTAAAATAGGAGATGCCATTTAAAGCAGTTTGTCTCAAAATTATTCTGATGTTTACCTTCTCTGCCTTCTGACGATGTGCTACGTCCTAGCGTTCCACGAGAGCTGCGTTCTTGAAATTTTGTTGTGAGGAACCCCGCGCCGTGACCATTGTTACGAGGCCTGATTTGCATTAGCAAAAGGGGCCCATCCCCCTGTACTCCTCGTTCCCAGGTCAAAGGTCGGGGGGCTCAGATGTATACCTAGCTAATTCCAAACCCCAGGGCCAAACAACAATAGAGGCTAAAAGCTTCTCAATTTGCAGATAGTTCAGTTGAGCTTTGAGAAGCAGTTGAGACCGGCATCTGGGAATTAAATGAGGTTTTCAGTCTCTCCTCCGTTCTGCCTCACATATTTTTAATTCCAGTCTGTTAGCGTCTTTTTGCTTTGGACTCTAGATAATTAGTTTAAGTATTTGTTTGTTTTATATTCTGAGGATTAAGTTTGATTTTTAAATGTATTATTTGATCAGTAATTCATTTATTTGTCATTTAACTATTGTAGTTGAATTGTAGTATTAGCCCTGAAACCTCACAAATGCTTTCTTTGTTCGTAACTGAATGAGATTTAATACAGTTTACTAATCGGCTAAAGGCATTGATAAATTATGATAAATGTCTTGGCTTTTTGTGCTCTTTGCTTCTATTTAACGATTCATCTTTGCATAATTATGCTAGCTGTCATATTTATGTCAGGCTCTTTAAAAAGTGTTTATATCAGAATATTAATTAGACAAGTAAATATAATGGTTAGGTTGTGGTTTTGCCAGCTGTGTAAGAATTCTAATTTTTATGAATTGTTGAACAGATAAATTTTTCTTATTTATAAACCAGAGCAATTTTAATTATAACATTATTTTGTTTTCCTTTTAAAATGAGCAGTTTTCCTGAAAAGCAAATGTGTATGTAGCATTATAAAGCATTGTGATTTCAGTGTATGTGATAAATGGTGTGATAAATTAAATAACAATATTTATATTGTATGTACTTTAGATTTCATTTTCTAGTTTTATATCTTTCAGGTCAAAGTAAATATTAAGGGTTATTTTATAATTATAATTCTGTTTCATAAAAACAAGCTATAAATCGCTTAGTTTTATGATTGCTTGCATATGCAGATAATTGTTTGAGAGTAAAAAAAAAATTGTTGCATTGTTTTAGATGCAGGTGAAAACCGGTATCATAGAACGCTCTATACAAATTCAATTCTTTTTCCAGGCACACACACAAAAAAATACCTATTCAAACCTTCTTTCGAGTGTGTATGATTTTCCTATTCTACTAAAATGGCATTTAAAATTGCATATGCAGGTAAATGGCTACGAGGAAGTGCATGTTTATTTTTATTGAAAAACTTAGGCCTGAGGGCCTCTAGAATTGTTGCTGCCTCTTGCACAGCAAACCGTTCCAAATAATTGTCAATTCTGAGACGATGGTTGGACGATGACAGAAAGGGGCAAGAAAGATATACATTTGTGTCGCTCTAGTGGGGAATGTGTAAATATTCTCTCCGAATGGTTCAGGATCACTGCATATTTTTACAGCCACGCTCTTAAAAGGAAGTTGAAGGTGTTCGATTGGAATGCAAGGTGTAAATTTGTTCACGTTCCCATTTCTCGGGTGCAAATAGAGCTGTGCGGAGCGCCGCGCTAGACCAGGTGTAAATTAAGCTGCAGTAGGCTGTGGTCAGGCCTGCAATGTGAAACCTTTTACATCCTGAGGAAAAACACTTTCTGTGAGTCTTCATGGGAAGATCTTTGTGGAGAAGTCCTTCACCAATCGCGTTCAGAACGAGTTCTTTGTCTCATCTTTTGAGTTTTCCATCTTTCTGTTTCTTTGTTTGCAGAAATGGCAGTGTAGACTCTCAAGGTGTACTTGCACAGTCAACACCCTTGGTTTATTTTCCTCAATGACCCTTTCTTATCATTTCATCACAGAAACATAAAGAAAGAGATCGCCATAAACCAAAGCACAAGAAGTCTCTGGAGCTCTCGCCGTCCCTGGTACCAACTCTGATGGTGAGCTCTGAGAAAGTGAGTCTGCAGGCCTGATTGATGGTGTACTTGCACATTTGTCATAGACAGCGCTGGCCTTTTCCCCCAATATAATGTTATTTAACACATTTCAGATCGTTGATAATGTATTAAATTGTTCATAGTTTAGTTACACAGTGCTGGCTTGGAAAGGAATATGTCAGTCACACTTAACAATTATTTGGAAGTCATCCAAGATAGCTCAGCAACCACTTATAAACATAACACTAGTAACTTATACCCCGCATTCATTCTGAGACTTTTGCATGTTTATGTTTCCCGGTTGCAGAGCTACAGTAGCAGCGGAGGAAGCGTCTCCTCCATCTCCTCCTCCCAGAAGCGACTGGACGATGGTGGAGGCCGTTTCACCAACGCCAACTTCCAGGAAGTTCCATCTCATTCCAGTTCCAAGGATGGTGGGTCCTCGGATGGCAAGAATTCCGAGGGCAAAAGCAAGAAGTCCAGCAGTCACGGCAGCAGTTCCAGTTCTGGATCCAGGGGCCGGAAGTCCACTTCGGGCAAACCCCACGGCCCTGTGGTCACCACAGCGACTTCATCCACGGCCTCATCTTCGACCAGCCCGTTCCAGCAAGGTAAGAGTCTCAAATGCATCAGCTTCACTTTGCGAAAAGATTGTTGATGAACTGAATAAGTAAACAACATTTTTAAACTTTTCTATGCTCTCTGTATTCCTAAAGTAACACAAACGGCAAGATTGAAGTCTCGTGTCAACTTCCTGTATGTGACGCTTAAGGGAGTGTGTTGTGACAGAACTGGAAAGAAGCCAGAAGCAACACGAATGGCGTGTGTGTGCTATAAGACTGTCATCTGGCCGGCTGCCGCTGTAATGTGGAGCTCGGAGTCGGCTGTGCTGCGGGTGGTGTGTGTGTGTGTATGTGTGTGTGGTTGTACAAAGGATAGCTCGGGTGTCAAAGCAGAAACATGTTTCCTTTCCCCTGTGCTATCAAGCCGTGATGGAGGTATTGAAGCAGAGGTCACGTCTGGAAAATTCAGACTAATCATTAATGTGTCAGAGTGCGGTGAGGCCTCCTCGCTGGAGATGCATGCAAACCTTGAGGAGCTCCGTGTTTTCGCAGCAGAGCGCGAGGGATCAAAAGATGTTGGAGATTAACTGCGAGATCCAATCCGATGGCTACAAGTATGTAGTATCGCTAGGGCTGTTATGACAACACATGACCCAGATCCAAGGTCTGTCGGTGAGCCACACAACTGTTACGTTCAGCCGTCCTGATTTTTGCAACGTTGTGTGTTGTCTTTCTGTTGTTGATATAAGACTGTCAGGTAATATTCTGGTGAGGTTTTATCTTCTACTAGTTGAACCGGCTGCTTGCATTTGGAAATAAAAACCTTGGCAGCTGCCTGCCAGAGCTATAAAATCATGGAGGTTGAGGCTGTTACTTTGACTTTGTCTGAAGGACAAGTCCTTGCCTGAGGGTAGGGCCTGCATGAACACGTAGATCTGGGTCACCTGCCTACGTACCTGAAGGTTTGGCTGCCTGTTTGTGACCATAGGAGACGGAAGGGGTGCGTTTTATAGCCTGATTCTCAAGGAGTTTTTTTCCAGCCAGTTTCTATTTTCATTTCTGCTGGATGTCGCTGGAAGAAATGCTGTGTTTGCCGCTGTGATTTGTGTACTTAAAGATGGTGGCTGCAAAAAGGTCTTAGGAGTTTGTGAAAACTATTGGGTTTTGTTTATAGCATTTTAATGTGTGTATTATGATTATTATTGTGTAACTTAATAATTGTCTTTGTTCTCTCATAGGTCTGTTATTAGGCAGCAGTAGTGGCAGTAAATCAGTCTCCAGTGGATCTGTGGTCCAGCCCACCTCTGACTTTCACAGCTTCTCTGAATCCAACCTGAGGGCCGTCGAGTCCTACACGACTTCCTCATTTGGCCGTTGCCACGGGAAGAGTGGTTCAGAGGGCGGAGTCTCTGAGGGCATCGTAGGTCTCAACACCTTCGGCATGTTGACCCTCCCTCCGAGCTCCAGCTCCAGCAAGCATTATGAAAACTGTCACACAACCGGAGAGCTCAGCGGCTTGGCCTCGTCCGGCTACAAACGCCCCCAACCCTCCTCGTCCTCTTCCTCTGCGACGTCATCTTCATCAACTGGTGAGGATGGTGTGAAGAAGAAGAAGAGGGGGAACTGGAGGAACCGATATGGGCCGTGCTTCAACCAGGATGGTAAAACCATTGATGCTGGAGAACACGGAGCCACGCTGCCTTCGTCCACTTCCCCATCGTCAACGTCCGTGAGCAACATGGGCTGCCGGGGAAGCACTGTCAACAGTTCTGGAGGTATGGGAGCAATCGGCACTGGTAGCAGCAGTCTGGGAAGTCAGAAGTCCCCATCTCTCCTTAGGAACGGAAGCTTGCAGAGCATGACTGTCAGCTCCCCATCTGCTGGACCAGGTGAGAAGATACTGGTGTGACATTTAACCAACAGCAGATCTTGGTTACGGTAGACGGCATGTTTAGTTCATTGAAAAGCACTGTGAGGTATAGAAGCACTAAAAAATAAAAATAATGTCATAATTGACCGTTTGTCAAGTATTTACTTTCTGAATACTTGTTCCTGGTCTTATTGTGGATGATTCATCAGTTATAGGAAAGAATAAAGCTTTTAGCTGATGTCACTCGTTTTTCCATGAACTCTTACTGGAGTTGTAAACACAAACACGTTGTGTTGATAGGTTGGTACCCATTCAATTCTTAGAACAAATTACTGGTGGAGGGTCATTGTTCATAACATGTTCGGTTTCAGTTTTCAAATTATATCTAACACAATTCATTTTTATCTTGCCCCGAAATTGTTTTTTCCATCTCAGGTTTGAAAAAAAAACATTTTGAGGTGCGCTCTTCACGAGGAGAGTCCTGGGAACCGGCGTGATGTTGTTGTGGTCTTTGCTGAGGCTCATTAGGGTGAAAGTGGATGGAGGTGCTCTCTAAAGTGCTTCCTCATTCCTACCTGATTGAGAGCACTGAGAGGCCCGCTGGATCTCCATAGAGATGCACATTAACCTGTTGAGCCCGAGGGAGCCGGAGAGGAAAGGAGCTCCTAACAGGCAATTAGTTAAAATTTTATTTGTTCCTCTCTGACGCCCTCGTAGCTCAGGATCCGGATTGAGCTGACATCACTTAGCAGCTCAGGATGGTGTGTAGAAATACCCTGACCCCTACTGGTCTCACTGTTCACTGAATCTGAACCAGACAACCGGACCGGTGTTACACACACATACATCTGTGGGTCATGTGGTTGTTTTCACTTGCTGGCAGTTTTCCACCTGCTACAACTCAGTGTTGCTTTACGTTAGCATATGTTATGCATGTTAGCGCTAACATGTAAGGGTCTGTGGCAGTATCCTGTTGCTTGGCAACCATATGAGTGTTTTTGAAATTTCGTTATGGTTAGAACTAGTGAGTGTGCGTACTGTGGATTTGATAGGGTGTCTGGCCTTCTTTAGTAAGATTCTGAATTGGGAGCATGTTTATGTTCAGGTTATAGGGCACTGCATACTGCAACAGGAACAAGCGTTGAAAGATCTTTCACCTCACAAGGAACATGAGAGTGTTACCCATCACCCATTGTAAACAGTGGATGTTGCTTGGCTAATTAGCCATTGTTTAGTTAATAATGCTATTAAAATATTTAGCTTATTTCACCTTTAAATAATTAAAGCATATTTTAATATAGATAAGCTTGGTGGTTTTATATACATTGTTATACCTGAATGCATTGTTATTTCTGGTTTATTTTGATTTATTAAGTAAATTGTGATTTTACTTTAAACCTCGTATTAGTCTCAGTCAGTGTGTCTTTCTCTTTGTCTGCCGTTAGTAAGTGATTTTTCTCTTGCTCTCTGTCCGTTTTCTTAAAGCCATCTGGATTTTGTGTTTGTTTGGGGCTTGTTCTCCCAGACTTCTTTGCCCTTACCTGTTCCTGGACTTTGCCTGCACTGTAAATATTTAGCCATGGCTAATGCAGGACTACAGCAGAGTGCTCAGCCCCATCTATCTGTCTCACCCACCCTCAACGGCTCCCAGCCCCTTTTTTGATGGATGACTCGTTTATCAGGGGGAGCAATAGGGGCCATTATTAAACGCAAACATCCATCTCTGGCCCGGTCGGGTGGAGGACTTTATGGGGTGCCATTTGAAAAGACTGGAAGGACTCTTGTTGGTAAAACACGTTAGTTTTAAATGACGAAGTGATATGCTATGTTTTTACAATTTATGTTTGCACAATCCTGAGTGCAGGTTTATTACACGGGGATAAAACTATGCAGCCACCCTGTCCGTTCACATAAACAGTCGTGAGCAATGCGTGCATTTACTGCGATAACTGCAGCCATGCGCTGTAGCTTAGGCTCACTTCGATTTGGCACGTATTCAAGGCAGCTGTTTGCGTGTGGTAGACCAGCCTGCGTATCTTAACATTAGCAACCTAACAAGTTGAAAAAGTTCAAGACATCGATCGTTGCAACATTGTCGCATTTAAATTACAATCCGCTCTGTAGAACTGCACCTCCTTTCTTCTCCTCATCTAGAACCGTCCATAAAGAAACCTGCAGAAGGTCCTTATCAGGACCTTAGCCGTGTCATTAACCTCCCTCTGAACTCATGGATTTTCTGCTGTTAGAGGCGGCACGGGTTCGACTTGAAATGCTGGCAGATCTAATTTGAAATTTCCTCTCTCTCTCTTGATTTGATAAGGGGGTTTGAGGAGGAGATGTTAGGCCCGATTGATCGGCCCGTTCGATCGCCACCAGATAACAGAATCTTTGTCCTTGCTTTTGTTTGGCTGCTAGTGGCTTGTAACATCTACTCAAGCCCTTTGTTGGTTGACCTATTCTGAAACGTTAATTATTCACCAGATTGCCAACATGATATTGAAAGATTAAATCGTTTATTCAATCGTGTTCAAGAATCTTCAAGAACTACGTTTTTGAAGATGACATCACTGTATTGAAGGTCTGTGTCATGGAATAAAATTTGATGTTTGCGCTTACTTGCTCTGAACGTATCTGTTTTAGCGCTTGCTACTGTAAATGCTTCACGCCCAACAATGTTTCCTTGTTTCACCAGTGAATGCCGGCCGCCGCCAGCCATTCACTCCTTTGTGTGGCGAAGCAGCCTCTCTCGTTCCTGCAAGGGTCAGCCTGGGCCATCAGCTGAGTGTATTTGAGATGCTGGCAGGGGAGGAGGGAGAGAGAGAGTGGTAGAAAAATCAATAAAACAACAGCAACAACAAACAGCACGAGTGTCATGAACCGGCACATTAATATGAATGAAGATTGCTCCTCCCCGGCACTCAGCCCCGCCTGAAAGCCCTCAGTTATTTTTACAGAAGACATAGTGAGCCAGATTCAGGGAGCATTTTTCTGGGTCATTGGGAGGCCAGTGCAGAGTGTATGTTGAGATGACTCTGAAATGCTTTGTGCACTTTCTGTGTGTCTGTTGTGATGAGAGCCTGGCCATTCAGAGTCCACAAAGTTTATCTGAGGGGCAGCGAGACGGACGAGTGAGAAGAAATAGACAAATAACCAGTGAAGGGATACTGGAAGACAACAAACACTTAGCTTTACCGTTAAATTACAGGTCATACACTGCATTGTTCTGTTACAATTTCCCCAGTTGCTGTGCTAGATTTTTATTTGCTAATAAACAAGACAATGAGTGTGCTAATAGCATTAGCACACTTAAAATAGAGTGCAAAAGTCTAATCTAAAGATATTGTTGATCTCCTTGCTATCTGTTACTGAAAATTTACTGTTTTACTTAAAGTTTTGTACTTTGTGTTTTTCTTTACCTGTCCATACAGGCTCGTACCCCAGCAGTAGCGAGGTGTCCGGTCCGTTACCCAGCACTGGGTCATTATCCAGCTCTGAGGTACCGGCCCATCAGTCAGTGGTCACTTCAATGCCCACCCTCACCTCACTGCCCTCAGCCGTCCCTTTCACCAGCACCTCGTCCACACATGTGAGTATCTGAGTGAGGATTAAGCTTGAGTTTCATGCTGTAGCCACAAGCTAAGGTTTGTGTCTCACGTCTGCTGGTTGTGTGTGGTCTGGGTACAGTTAATATCAGCAGTTGTATGGGACTCAGTAAATATGCTATACCTTAAACCTACGTAGCCTACACTGTTCCCAGCACAGCTTCAAATATGCCCATCGGACCCGCAGTGAAGTACCATCTCCACCACTCTCCGGAGCATCTTTGTCCAGACTTGCGCTGCTGTAGCAACCCCCGTCGTCTCCAGGCAACAGGGCTTTGTTCGCGCAGATCTGCCCTCTCCACAGGCAGGGTGGTCTTACATTAAGAGATGAAGTAGATCCACTGATGGCCTTAATGCTGCAGGGCTCTCGTGCACCGGCCCCTCCCAACACACGCTTGCAAATATCCCCCATTAGTCCTGAGCATAGCAGCTTTAATGCGGTGGAGGGGTTACAGGTGGCAGTTAGCTCATCACTTAACAGGTGAAGGTTTTGAAAGCATGTCTGTGCTGGTGAGCGTAACATTACATAGACAGACAAGCTATCTGTCTGTCTGTCTATCTTTCTATCTATATATCTATCTTTCTATCTATCTACCTACCTACCTACCTATCTACCTTTACACGTTCACTTTACCTATCTAGCTACCTATCTAACCTTCACTTTATCTATCTTTCTATCTATCCATCTTTCTAGACAGACAGACAGATGGATTTTCTTTGTTGTATTTTCCTATCATTCCCTTTGTGATTTGAGGAACAGTGGACAAAAATATTCATTGGTTGCAGGCAGGGCAGCGGTGACCTTTGACCTCAGCACATATCCCAGGGCCTGCTTACTCTTGCTTAACCTCCACAATGACGCTTAGATCCATAAGCCTCAAAGAATCCGTTCCTTTTGCCTGTGCGGCATTGAGCTCTTAGTGCTGATGGGATGGGAGCTGACAGGCAGGACAGAGAGCCGTGTTAATTCCCTTCACACTGCTCACGCTCTCTCCACAGAGCCTAAAAATGTCCTGAGGAGCAGGGAGGGCTTGGAAGGGGCCTAGGGAGTGAAGATTTTTTAATCCATACTAAAAGCAAAAAATAATGGACAGACCTAAATTAAAAGTTATGGTTTATTATAAGCAGGTGGGTGTTATCAAAATGTTTTATTTACTCACTTTTTATTTACTTTTATTTAGTATTTAAAGGTTCTAAACTCAGGCTATAATTAAATTTACTGTGTGTGTGTGTGTGTGTGTGTGTGTGTGTGTGTGTGTGTACAGCAAAGTATTATTTTAATACACCATAATTATTTAAAGAGGTTACACCAAATTTATTACACCAAAATTATTTAATACACCAGAATTATTTTTTATATAAAAAAGTTTGTTGTGCTGCCCATTGCTACCTTAGAAGCCGCTACACAACTAATCCCAACCCTTATTAGGGAAATGGCTTAATTGGATTAAATAATTAGCCGCAGAAGCGCATGGCCTGTGTGCTGTTCTCACAGGAAATACATCTGACACTGTGTTTTATCACACGCCTCTTTAGCCAACAGTTACACAAACATTCAGGCAGAAACATGTTCCGACCCGTCCAGAATATTAGGAGTTTGACAGTTATTGCTTTCTTGTGTGTTTTTCTTTAGTCAAACTCTCTGCCGGGATCCTTCAACTTGGCGCCGTCTCATATGTTTGGAAACAGGCTGAATCCTAACTCTGCAATGGCTGCCCTTATTGCTCAGTCTGAGAGCTCCCCAGCAGGTGAGACACACAGATGCACTGATATCTAACTGGTACAACCTGCATTTTGTTCTCAACTCTTCCACCTCCTCATCTTCCAGTCTTTCTCCGCTCCCCTATGCTTACAAAATGTGTGGTCAGCTGTATCCCTCCCTCCTCAGGTCGCAAAGAGAGGGAGACGCAGGGAACAAAACTCCCCAGGACAGAGTTGAAAGTGCATACCTGTTAAATGAAGCATGCTAGCACTCAAACATTTCATTAATCTGCACAATGACTGCAGTGATGACATACAGGGGATTGCCCAGGGTTTAGGAGGCAGGCATACCTTATATCCAGATTTGTTGTCCGTCCCTCCGCCCCTCCGTCCTGGTCCACTCAACACTTTCCCCGGACCCTGCGTAACCCTAGGGGTCCGCATGCAGAGCGAATGAGCTGGCGGGACTTGTCGTAGGGATGGAGGGGGAGCGGGGATTATTTGAAAGAGAGAGAGAGGGCAGGAAGGGAAAAGAGGAACATAGCCTTTGAGGAATAATGGATCAGTCATGGCTTCCTCCTCAAACGGAGGTCAGAGGGTCATTTGACTAACAATAGGAGAAAGAACAGCCTTCCTTAAAGAGACCACCGCTCTGGTCTTGAAAGCTCGGGAAGACCAATACATTGGCCAGACAGAGTAATTGGCCTTTTTGAGGACCAAAGTGTAGCTTAGCTAAGGAAAAAGTGTTTGCATTGTGTCATTGAAAATTTGGATTATGTATATGTTAGCACACTATCAGCCTTCCTGTCTGTCTGCCTTTAATTTGTAAAGTGATACCTGGCGCTTTTAAGTCCAGTCTGCAGTGCAGCCCGGGGCCGGGCAAGGCAAGGGGTCAAGCAAGGGGTCAGTGCCATAATAAGTCAGACCAGACCCAGGGTGGGTCAAACCATTGAGCCCACACCCACGCTGGAGCCAGCGTGCCGCAGCCCTGCTCGAGGTGGTAGTAGGCTGGAAAGTGTTAAAATTGAAAAGGTGGAAGGATGGGAAAGAAAAGGAATTGGGGGGAAAGACGCAAGGAGGAACAGCAAAATAGGACTGACTAAAGGGGGGTGGGG